>BMAO01015199.1:121642-138470 GCA_019973975.1 Trichonephila clavata | reverse complement strand
AAAATATTACGGATCATTGATAGAGTTAAAATGTACATTTAAGTTTATAGTTTTTTTTAAAATTGGTTTTAAGTAAAACATTAAAGATGTAAGGGAGTTTTTTTTATAAGTGATAGAAAAAATTAGTACCCCCAGCACATTTGAAAAACAAATATCCCAAAAATATTTATATTGTAATATTTGTTAGCATTATTAATGTTGGATTTTTTTGGGTGTATTCTGCCGAAATTTTAAACGAAACTCGTTTTGTTTAATTGATGATCTATCACAATCTCTTGAAGTAATTCATTTTAATACTCTTGTTACCGATTCATTTTTATTTGTTTTTTCGCTAACTAATTAAAATTTTAGATAGGGAAAATACGCTGATTGGTTAAATGGATTAATGTAAAGACTGCATTAGGATAAGTTGTGCCAAATGTTTGTAACTTAAAAAAAACACGGCATATCAGAGCTTCTCAAACTTTGAATATGTGCGACCCAAAATTCAATCATAATTTTCATCGTCGTACCTCTCCTCCATACAATGCATTAGATTCAATAATACTATACTTTGACGCTTAACCTACAATACAGCTTTAACCTCTTCAGTGCCACCGGCGTATACAAATGTCTCACTCAACCATTGCGTTAATTGCCCGGACGTATATATACGTCTTTCCGAAGTACGATCTTTTATGCGCACTACTATCCATAAAATTATTCCGAAGGCTTTGGAATGCAATAAAAAGACCTTGACAATTTGCGAAGGATTTATTTTTTTCACAGGATTTCTTTATTTGTTCCTTTTCTTCCCCCCCCCCTCCCCAATACATCCCATACGTGCGCCTAGTAGGAAAATGGAGGCAATGAAGAGCGAATCGCGTAATTTTTAATCGGCAGTTAAGGGATTATTTAAAAAACCGTACAAATTATCAATGTAAGCGTACATTTTTGTACATAATTTTGTACATGACAAGCCCATGGGGTCTCTGGTAATTATTAATGTTGTTCTTACTTTAGGATTCGTACATTAATTATAAAATAACGTTGTGCAGAGAGAGAGAGAGAGAGTGATGATACATTTATAAGTGTGTATCAGTGAAATGGGCATTCTATTTTTCATTACGTCAAAAAAATTTTGTTTGTTTAATTTCATTAAATTAATAATTTTTTAAATACTCTTTTGTTTTCGACTTTTCAATGTACTCGCACCTCCCTCGTAGAGTTACTACAACCCCTTGGAGGCACGCCCCACAGTTTGAGTGAATATTAACGTCACATTGTTCATCTACACAAGGGTCTTTGGCGACGGACCTCGTAATTTTGAACCATGGTCAAGTGACGAGCACGACAACTGAGCTGGCACTCCCTCTCCTAACTACCACACCACACCAACTGGAGGACGTTTGATCTCTCGACAGATTTTACGTGCATCGTGCATCGATGGGTCTTCAGCGGCTCTAGGCTCGAATTCATAACACGCCGGTCCCGAGTCCATTACCTTGGCCACCACATCCACCCCACAATTTGAGAAACTCTGTTTTAAATGCATTAGTGTAAAGTTTGTACAAGGATAAGTTGTGCCAAATATTCGTTACTTTACCAAGAAAATACGTTACATCAAGAACAGAAGGGAGTGGGGGAGGGGTTACAATAAAAGAATCCAAAGTACAGTAAAAACGTGAGATTGTTACGGGTACACGTCCCTCTTGTTGAGCAAAAACAAAAAACCAGCGATACCAAACAAAACACTAGGGTTCTTCAGGGTCATAAATTCCGTGCTTACTTACAAAAGATAGTGCTTTAAAAAATTTAAAAAAAGAAAATAAACAATTACTATTTGCTATCTTATTCCGTTCTTACTTGTCGTTCACACACACATACACACTCCCTTTATATATATCTTGTTCATATTTTCAATAGTTTTTAAAATAATCTTTATTCATCGATTCAATTTCAAATATTTTTTTAAACATGTAGTGGATGACACTGGACGTTATTACAGATTTATTCATTTATTAAGTTTTTTTAAGTTAGAACTAGCTGCAACAGATGGCGCCACCAAAGTAGGCAATTATTTTTTATTTATTACTTGTTTGTTTGTTTTTTTGCAAAATAACTCATACAATAAAGTTATTAAAATTTTGCTTTCAGATTAAGATAGCAATTAACTTTATTTATTTAGGAGCAAAACTGATTGTCATATAATTATTTAATAATGAAAATTAATGAGTAAATAATTTCAGTGATGTCTCCTTTGTCACAAAAATTGTGATAAAGGTGACATGCCTTGAGAGACAATAAGTATCATAAGACAAACTATTGTAAATATTATGACTGTACTATAGCATTTTTTAACTGTGGGTCGCGTCCCCCTAGTGTGCGCGATAACCCTACGTGGGGGCGCGAGCATACTGAAAAGTCAAAAACAAAAGATTATTTAAAAATACCATGAATTTACTGAAAGGAAGCAAAACAAAATACATTCAGTCATAATAAAAATAAAATACACATTTACACTATTATATTACGCTATAAATGTATCAGTACTGCACAACATAATTCATAATTAATTTAAGAATACTAAGTTATAAAAACAAGTTTAATAATTACCAGTGACCCCATGGTGCTTCATATTTATAAAGATATATACACAAAATTTAATACTTATCTTGATTATTTGTACGGCTTATGAGTAAAGTAGTATTGTAGATTTTTTTTTTTTTTTTTTTTTTTTTTTTTTACGTCAAAGTACATTATTATTGAATTCAATACAATATTATTGCTTGTAGGGTGGGGGGACGTGATGAAAAATTATGTTGTAAAAGGAGGTTACGAATATTGAAAGTTTGGGAAGCATTGCTGTACTTATTTATATTTTGAAAGTATATATTTCACTAATTTTATTATTAAAGTGGAATACCGACAGCACAATGATATTTGTATCTTTTTAATAAACTGACATTTTCTGAGGATTTGGAGTATTTCAGAATTTATTTGCATCTATGAACCACTGTTTGTTCGATTTTGAGACAAATAGTTAGGATAAACATCAGTTATTTTGCATTTTGAATCACTTTTCTTTAAGTTTTCATTAAATTCAATTTTACTAATAAGAGTTCGAGAATTTGAAGATCCAAGAAAGTTCAAATTTCCATAATTTTTAACTGGAAAAATTTCTGCGCTTGTCTTCTAAATTGAAACAAATGTTTTGAAATGTCTGAATGTCACAACAAAAATTATTACGTGTGCAAAACCAGAAAAAAAAAAATGTGTGTTGAATAAAAAACGACTACAATAAAAATATTTTTTATTAAGATTGTCTCATGCGTTTCTTTTTTTAAAAAATATATGGACTTTTCAGAATACATATATAAAGGCTGATATGTCCTTTTATATTGCGCAATATTTATTAATATGCAATATAAGGGCATTGTTTTAGCTCTTCAAATAATACTTCATTGCACATTTTGTAATATCACCTGTTTACATGCGATGGAATTTAAAATGTATTACATCCAAGATTTATTACAAGTTACAAGAAGTTATTTAAAATTATATAGTATAAAATATTGTATTAAAAATATTGTATTTATATTAATAGTAATAGTAAATATTGTATTTTTTATTGAAATTCAACAGTGGCGAATCCACAGGGCTCTGGCTAATTGATGAGTTTGTGACAATGAACGTCACAGCATAAAGAAACACTAGGGCTATTGGCAACGGACCAATTTTGAACCATGGTGAAGTGACGAGGACGACACCTGAGCTGGCACATCTCTTCTAACTACCACACCACACCAACGGGAGGACGTTTTATCTCTCAACAGGTTTAAAGTGCATTGCTGTACTACAAGGTGGGGTTTCAGCGGTACTAGGCTTGAACTCATGACACGCTGACCACCAGTCCTTTACCTTGACCACTAGACTACCGCGACTACACAATTAGGGTAGAAATTACAACAAATAAGTGGATATTTTCCATCCTGTTATACCAGATATCAAAGTTACGACTTTAAAAATAGAAGATTAAAAACAAACAGGTGAGATGAATTAAAAATAAAGAAATCTGGTTTAAAGTTCTGGAAATAAAGGGGGTTGCAGTCTCCTTCATTGAATTTGCCACTGAACTTCAAGTTTTAGTGATTGGGAGAGTTAATATTTCAATTATAATATTCGTAATATTTGCAAATACCGTTTGTAATTATCTTGATAAACTTTCCCTTTCCTCTTCTTCAAAACATGACAGTCATTATTTATATGTAACGGATCCCGGCCCATGTTGACATCGAAGGGAACGAGATGGCCTATTTCCTTGCTAATGAAGTCAGAAACCTTGAACCTGTAACTTCTTCGACTACGGTCTTTGATGCCAACGCAGTCGCAAAACAAAAGCTCTGCTCAAACCTACGAAAAAAATTCTCGCTGCCAGAATTAAATTATAGCCTACAAATTACAACAACAATAACCAGACTAAGGACAAAACATTTTAAGGGCATGAAGATTCTGCCTGAGGGATCCAGATCATATGTGGAATGCAGGCACTGCCCAGGCAAGCAACTGGATCCTAAACATCTTTTTAACTGTCCTTCCATTGTTGGTGCCCTTTTTTTAAATAGACAATGACTACAGCATGGACATACTATACTCAGATCCTGCCATGGATGTTGCCACGGCAGTGATTCACGCCTTTGGCAATATTTGACTATCATTTCTATATCTTTATTTTGTTATATACACGTTTGCACTTTGTCATACACGACAACAACAACAGATCGTTGCGCGATAGAAGTTTTAATGGGAAAAATCTCATCTACGAAAAATTTCTTGGTCCATTATATTCTATACCTCCCATTTCAATCTTTAATTTTAATTTAAGATATAAGAACACATCAATATCTTGCATTGACATGTTGTACCGGTTAATCCCCTGGGTGCTTGGGGTGGGTGCACGGGGACCCAGAAGGGCCCGAAAAAACTGGACGTAACTAGATTTTCTGGTTTTAAATTTCGATCCTCCAGTGCCAAGGGGACATGCAGATCTTTCGCGCCCAGGGCCCGAAATGAGCTTAAATAGGCACTGGGGACATGGATTCCAAAATTCTAAAATTATTCTTTGAAATAGAATTTACGAGAACTCCTTGAAATGGTTTCTTGAAATTTGGCAGGCTTCCTTAAATGTTTCTTGGCATTTTAATCCTTTTCAGTATACACAACTATTTTTAGCATTAAAGTTAAAAGTCGAATTCAGTATTTCGTTCTCAATTTTAATTTTGAAAATGTAAAGAATTACGTTTGGAGTGTATATGGACAGCAGTCTAAAGAATTACTCTAAAATTCCAATAATCATTCAAGAATTACTTCTTAAATTTAATTTTAATATTTTTTATTTTAATTTAAAGAACTACATCAATGGTGATCCTTCAACTGTTGGTGTGAGAGGGTTCGAGTAAAGATCAACTATTTCTCAATTTAAACAATTTTACAGCCCCATTTTCAATTAGACTTTATAAACTTAACCCAGAATGAACTTTATTAACTAAACCCGAAGAGAGCAAACAAACTTATTAATCTAATTATAATAGAAATAAGAGCACTTATCTAATCTGCTGAAAGATCTTGCTTCATCCCCTGCGAAGCTCTTTCTTTTGAACTAACGATACTATATACGACCACCGGTCATTAATACTATGCTTTCTTCCTATTTTCAACCATCATCTCACCTACTCAACGACAAGCTCTCATTTACACTGCTGGCCACCGTAAATGCAACACCCTGAAGGAAGCACGCAAATAACATAAAATTTACAACGTGCATTAGCGGAGGTGAGATATGCAAATGATTAGAATTTCAATGCAGACACACATCACTTACGTCTGTGGCACCACCTCAAATCGCTATCTAAGGCTTGGAGATTTCGACGATTTCAAGTTCGGCAATTGTGTTTTTCTTGTGGTTTTTTCAAAAACCGATCAGTTATGTCTCGTAGAAAACAGCGATCAGCTTTTGATCAAGTATCCGAGTTCGACAGAGGAAGGATAGTAGCCTACCGAGATTGTGGATTAACCTTCAGGAAAATCGGTAGTCGTGTTGGACGAAACCAAACAACTGTAATGCGGATATGTGACCGTTGGATGCAGGAGTGTACAAAGGACCGACGTGGTCGATCGCATCCACCTCATTGCACCACTTCACGTGAGGACAGGCATATTGTGCGCATGGCAGTGACGGATCGCTCAGTCACATCTCGATCCATAGCACAGCACATTGAGTCTGTAACGCATCATTCACTGTTTGCGCGTACCATTAGACGCCGTTTACAGCAGAGTGGTCTGTCTGCAAGACGTCCATTGCTTGGTCTACCCTTGACGCAGAACCACAGACGTCTCCTCCGCCAATGGTGCGATGAAACAAGGATGTGAGTGGCAGAATGGAATAAAGTTGTCTTTACTGACGAGTCACGCATCTGTCTGCAACACCACGATGGTCAGATTCAAATCTGGAGACACCATGGAGATAGGATGCTGAACAGCTGCGTTATGCACCGCCACACTGGTCCTGCACCGGGTATTATGGTATGGGGCGGTATTGGATATCACTCTCGCACTCCTCTAGTACTCATTGCCGGTACTTAAAACAGCCAGCGCTACATCTCCGAGTTGTTGGAGCCAGTTGTCCTTCCTTATCTTTAGGGCTTGGCCAAAGCCATATTTCAACAGGATAATGCGCAACCACACGTGGCACGCATTGTCCGAAGGTTCTTTATCAATCACCAGATTGAATTGCTCTCCTGACCAGCTCGCTCTCTGGATCTTTCGCCAATAGAAAACATGTGGTCCATGGTTGCTCAATTATTGATTCAGATTACACCCCAAGCTGCCACACCAGATCAACTTTGGCAAGGTGTGGAAGCTGCTTGGTCTGCTGTACCCCAAGAACACTCTTTGAATCAATGTCGAGGCGTGCGGCAGCAGTTATCTCCAACAATGTCGGCTACTCTGGCTACTGATTCTGGCAGGAATCACACTTCCCAGAAGTCTATAAATTTAATCATTTGATACTTGGTCAATATGTTATCTAAACAATAAATTTTGTTGTGATATCTCTTGTCTTTCTTGGTGTTGCATTTACGGTGGCCAGCAGTGTACATAAAACCAAGCCATCTCTATGGAAAGCGGTTTTCAACTAAAATTACAGTTAAAAAGAGTATTTAACCCAAGAGGATGAGTAGAAAGTTCGAATGGAACCCGTTACAGTATACAGACATGGATCCACAAAAATACTACTTAATTTCCAAAATCATTCAGACTTAAAAAAAATTAAAGACAGACATCAAATTCAATATTTTAAAAGTTAAGAATCTAGTTGAAAAAAATAAAGAATGTCGTTGTTTTTTGTATAAGCCAAAAAACGTTTTGGCTCTTATACAAAAAACAAACCAAAACATAAATCTAAATACCAAGAAAGAGAAACTCTCTTAAATTTAATTTCATTCTTTAATTTTGATTTAAATGAATAAAAATTGCATCATCAGTGGCAGTATAGCTATACATATACGACACACTTATTAAATAATCTATTATGATGCAAAAAATTTAAGAAACTGGTATATCGCAAAGAAAATATATGCACGTGTTTGCGCCTTTAAATTATGTATACACACAAAATAACACATTCCTTCACATATCTACCTAGTAATATTATTTTTCAATAAACTATAAAGAATAATACATCAAAATGGTGGTAAAATACCAGACAAGTAAAATAAAAAGAATGGTAGATGTTCAGAAAAATCCGTGATATATTTCTGTTAAATTATTTACATTTCTTTTATTTTTACAATTTATTTCCAATCCCACGAAATGATTTTATGAAATCCCCTTAACTTACACAAAGCATTGTTCCTTTACACTAACGAGCCTAAAGATACATGAATTCTGATCTAAATAATTCTTAAACGAAGTATTTTTCATGCCGGCGGCTTCCTAACAAATCGTTATGCTGATAACGTGAATAAGTTATGAGCGCATACGAATAAAGACGCATTTCATTTTTGCTAGTGCGCGTTTAAAAGCCGATATATTATTTTCCAGGGGGTAAAAAAAGGCGGCTTGCGTAATGAAACTCCGAACCTCTCAGTAAAACTTTGTTTTCGTTTTCCATTATATTAACGTTGAAAATTTGCATTAGAATAACAAATTATTCCAATGGCGTTGCAGACGAAGAAGAAAAATTATAAACAGCAAAGCAAATTTCTCTAAAAAAAAATGGTTTGCCTTATCGGTAGGTACGTTCTATTTATCAGGGATTCTTCTCTGGAATTTTCCATTATTTATGAATGTATTCCGCATATTTTAAGCGTCATTTCTTACAGCATGCAATGAAATATAGTCAGGTAAAGCCGAATTTTTTTGAAAATGAAAAATGCCGTTGCCATTTTCTTTTTACGAAAAGGATGCAAATATGTGGCTTTGCATTGGAAACTAGTTCCAGTGGATAGAATTAGTTCCAAATTATACACAGAAATATTTTAAGTTACACTCAACGGAATGAATATTTAGTTTCAGTAAAATAACAGGAAGTCAGATATTATCATAAACTAATTAAGCATTGTGTTTAGAATAAAAATATCCATTTTTAATTTTAAAAAAGTTATCTGTAGAATAAAATACTTAATCAGAAATTTTATTACTTTTAAAGAATTTTGCAATATTCTTAAAGAATCTAACATTATTCTTCTTATAAAGTTATATAAAAAATTTTCTCCATATTAAAGTATCCGAAACGTTCAAAGTACTGTTTAATAAAATAGCATATTCAAAGAATATAAATGCCTTTTTAGAACTTAATACCAATAAATACTAATATTTAACTTTATATATATATACGTAACACACACAATATATTTAGAATAAATTACTTAAATTTTACAAAAACACAATTATAAGTAAAACTTTAGCAATATTTTTGAAAAACTTGAAAGCAATTAGAGAAAAAAAGTAAACTTATGTTAGTAAAAGTATTACTAAAGCTAAATAGATACATTTTTCTAGAAAATGTAATAAAATTTTAATGTTTATTAAAATTTGAAAATTTTAGAGCTGATTGAGTAAACATTATAAGAAATGTGACATTCTGTATGAGACCATTATTTAAAAAACAAGACATAACTCAAAAAGTATTCATACAATAAGAAATATTTTAGCACATCCTCTAGAAAATAACAGAAATATCAGGTTCAATAAGTTTTATAAACGTACATTTGTAACATTTTGAGTTATCAGACTCGTCATGATAGATTTTGCGCTATTTAATGCCTACTTCTGGTAAATAAAAGACCCACTTCCGGATATTTAACTTTCAAAAATTGATTGTAATTTGGCCTCGATGTAGCGTAGAAACAAAGTATGTTTCGTAAACCCAAAGAATAACTCTATTCAATAAAATAAAAATATATATCTGTCTACACCGAATTTGGTCATTTTCAATGAGTTTGGAAACCTTAAAAATATTTTTACAATACCCAGGAAGCTTTATTCTCTATTTCATAGAATAGGAAAAGTATATAATTTTAGGTTAATATTATTACTTTAAAATATATTAAGATTAATTTGTTAATTTCTTGTGGTGTATTTTTAATTTTATTTAATATTAATTTACTATCATTTTTTTATACTTTCAGAATCAACAAATTTGCAAAAATGAGAAATTTCTTCTTTCTAGATTGTAAGTGTGGAACTTGTTTATAAAAAGTCCTGATTCTGGCAATAACTAATTTCTTATTTTTTATTTTTATACGAACAGTTATCAGAACCTTTTAGAATAAATTTTAGATTTGTGCTTTTTTTAACACTTTTTTTATAAGTTTCACTTGTATGTAACGGAATCTTTGAACTACATTTTTACCCATTTTTAAAGGCCAGATTAAATCTAAATTTTGCTCACTTGTCCAGGACCGATGGCAATACAATAATTTAGTAATTTTGTGTCATTAACCTGATCAGGATCCTCAAGATTAACGATTTCCCATTTTCAGATTTTATCCCGCATCTGGCTTCTAAATTCAGATCCCATTTCCAGATTTGGTGACTAAAAGATTAGTTACAATTTAATTCGATTAACTACAAAAGGGTGTTTTTTAGATTTTTAAAACTATAATTTTTTCCCATAATTTATAATGGGCTCAAAATACCTATCTATTACAATCGTTAAGATTTCACACAGTACTACAATGAATTAATTGAATCTTCCGAATGTTTAGAATTAAATATAGATTATATATTTTTCTGTCTGTTGTAAAATACCGTGTGTTAGTTTTAACCCTAAGATTCAATATGGCTTTGTTTTTTCTATTATGTCGAAAATTTCTGCTGTACGGGGAAGGTGGATCCATAAAGTATACTTAACCCTAATTTGCTGGTCCTAATTCAGCAACAGCTTTAGAAATCATAATAGGTCTCCATTTTAATCCATTGACTCTTTTGGTTTCTTCCATTTTAAAGCTCTAACTCTGTTTCCTGCTATACATACTTTTTATTTAAAGTCTTGTACAATATATATTTCAACCATTTTTTTATAGTTATGGGTCTTAATATCTGGTTTCTATCTTCTGGCTTTGTTAGTTGATAGTTTAGTCTTGTTATTTTTTCAATTTATTATACAAATATATATATATATATATTTTACAGGGTGAAATTAATTCGAATAAATTAGCTGAATTTTTAATCGAGCTGAACCAACACCTCGTTGGCAGAGCAAACAATATCGCAAGCTGATTTCCGTGATGTGTTTCCAATTATACACAAAAAAAGAAAATAAAATTTTATTTCAAGAAAATGGCCGAAAAATTCAGTTTAGACTTTATTTTTATTTTCCCCCCCAAAAATAAAATTAATAAATTTTAAAAAAAATTGGTGCCACACAAAAGTGCACCGGCACAATGATTGAGAATCAATGATCTAAAGTCATATTTTTAAGATTCGAATGCAGTGATAAATCATTTTATTTTTACAAAAACATAAAGCTTCTAAAGCTAAAGATAACGCATAAGAATATCTAAACAATATAACACTTCTACAATTAACTTTTGCGATGGGAAATTAAGACAATTGAATGTATTTGTTTCAAATAATTCAGTTGTGGGAAAAAGAATTATGATTCCTGTCACGTTTGGGCGAAAGCTCTTCTTTGTCGTAAGAAAAGAAGCAATTGAATTTAGGAGGAACTTCCTAACTTAGGGGAAATGACAAACAATAAATTCCCTGTTGTCTAGATTAACCGTCTGCAATGAATGGAAACATCATATATGATCATCAATCAACTTGTGTGTTAGGAATCCTAAACAGTTGGAAAATAAGAGGCTTCAGTCTTACATAATACCACTATAGGCCCGAAAACTATTTCATACATTTTTCAGTAATGTAAGCTTGTTCAATGTTTTTATATATAAACAGATTTACTCTTATGAAATCAAAAATACACACAGAAAAGACTTAGGTAATTCCAAATTTATGCATTTTTCACGTTTAAATTATTTATTTAAAATCAATAAAACTATGAGATCTCAGCCTTTCATCCCTTCAATGACTTGATAAATGCTTGGAAATTGAACACTGAGAGTTTCATGTCAGACTGACCCCTTGACCAAAACATCTGCACATGCATCCCAGCACCTAAGGTCACGTAAACTGAGATAGGCACAGTGGGCCTTGGCTCTCATGGGCCGTTGCGCCAGTGAAGCTATAAGATATCTAATTTAGTTGAATTTTTAAATGGAACTAACTTCTGAACTAGTAAATAAATCACCAAGTTATATGGAACATCCTCTAACTGTGAATTCGACAAATTTTAATAAAGCAAGAAGCAACACCAGGGTTATGAGTGATAGCTGTCTTGATTCAGAACCTGGCTGGAGAGATAAATTCCCACAGTCCAAACTTTCTTACCCCACCAATTTGAGAACTTTCAGCTTCAGTATATTTAACATGCATCGGTTCTTCTATACAATGTGTGGCATCAGGGTTCAATCCCACGATTATCCTAGACGTGTTGTAGAATGGAACTTTACCACAGAAAGTGTTGATTTTAAGTTATTTTCAAACGAGTCAACTTCGAGCCAGTCAACTCGCTGTCTGTCACTGCTATTCTATGAGGAGGGAAGAATTTCGTTCACACGAGTACACATAGTTGACTGAAAAGGGAGTGCCGGACTTGTGTTGGTAACTTTAATTGAGTCAAAAGAAGATATAAAAGCTAAATCCCTTAACAATACACAAATAGCCGCGTGTGAAGAGCGTAGCTGCCACAATCTCCTTTTCACCGAGTCAAGTGGTGGGGAGGACATATTGGTTGTCGAGTGCTTGAGGGATCTGCACAGCGAAGAGTGTTAATTTAGCACGAAAGAAAGGCCCTTAGTATAAGTTTCCTCATCTGGCAGCAGTTAACAATTACGCGGTTTATTGTCAACAATTGCCCCACATATCACTTATTCGGCATTAATTGATCAAAAAATTGGACTGTAGAACTGGTACATTTTTTGTTTGGTGAATATTAACATAAAGCTTAAATTCATTTCACTAAAAAGTTCCTTCTTACGATTTTCTGCAGACTACAGCATCTTTTCGTTATAATACTTCCTGCAATTATGTATCAGAAATCTCATTTACCATTCGAACCAATACTTCATTAAACAACATGGGTGTTATTCGCTTCCAATTTAGAGCCAAATGGAGGAAAAATGCCTTGTTTCCATGGCAACGGTCATCTAACATGATAAGGTGTTTCGGGTGTAATCAATCTTCTGTCAAGATATCTTTGGTATGATGGTGAACGTTTTTTTTTTTTTTTTTTTTTTTTGCTCGTTGCTTTTAATAATATTAGGATACTATTATATTTGAAAGCTAGATGTCAGAAAGAATTCTAGATTGTATTCTGAATATGGAATAATATATCGAAAGATAATAAGGATCAAATGAATGGATTAAGTGTGAAATGAGAAAAGTATATACCTATGAAATTAAAGAGAAGAAGCGTTGAGTTGATGGAATATATTTTACAGATGGGTAAACACATTCATATTGAGTTGTAAATACTATCGCCAAATTAACACAATACAAAGCAGTTACTATTTCCAAAGAATTAAAGAGAACACAGTTACACAATGTTTAAAAATTACGTTATTAAATATAAATGGCAAGAGAATTTTAAATAATTTTATCAATAAATGCAGAAATCTAAATCTTAAAAAAAATTCGGATCATAAACATTTTGTGTTATAAATGTAGAAAATATATTGCACACAAAATATTTTTTTAAATACCGCAAAATATAACACGTAAAATTGCCCTTGTGATATCTATATTAAATTTTCGAATTTGTTATTGTAGTAAAAGAATTTCGGATAAAATAAATAAATTATTTAATCCTATCAGAAAAACTGTGTTACTGATGTCAGTAACTAGTTTTTCTTTAAGTATCGTTCAGCATTTTTTTAAAAAAAGGCTAAATATTGTTTTAAATTTCTTTGGTTAAAATACATACTCCCATACAACTTGGGTCTAGCATAACATTAGGAAATATTCACAATCATATAAATTCAATCTATAAAAATTATCTGAAACATGCTTCTTTGAAAGAGCAAAGAAAGTCTAAATGTAAGACATACTGCAATTCGGCAAAAATCCATTAATTAAAAATAAATAGTTTTTAAAAATCAAGTAAAAATATTTTAAATGTATAATATTCTACTCTTTTTTAAAAAAAAAAATAAAGCAATAAAATGTATATTTTGTACCTACGAAAGTTTATTTTTTCTGTTTTTGACAATTTTTACGGACATTTGTCTGCACTCCAATTAATAGTGGTATTCTTTAATTTCATATCTTCTGTGTTCACTCAAATTATGTAGCAACACATGATGAGAAAAATAATCTCTCTCAGTTCTACTGAAGTTTTCCAAAAGCTTCTGTCACTTTATGCTCAAATCACAAACAAAATTTTTGTAGAATAACGTTGCTCAAAATTGATGCCTTTCATTTTGAGTGATTGTGTTTACCAACAAAGCATCACGAGAGCTCCTGACAATGAACTCATTATTTTGAATCTTGGTCAAGTGACGAGGATGACACTTGACTGGCAACATCCCTTCAAACTTCCACAGCATGCCAACGGGAGACTAGGCTCAACAGACTTTATGTGCATTTCCCTTTCTACATGACGGTGTCTTCAGTGGCAGCAGAGCTCGAACTCAAAAGGTCGTCACGAGTTCGTGACCATAACCACAGCATGTCAACGGGAGGATTTTAAGCTTCAAAGATTTTAACGTGACTCAGTCCCTCTAAATGGCAGGTCTTCAGTGACACCAACGAATCACTGAACAAATATACTTCTCAAAGAAGTAACTTTTGGAATATACTGAAGATAAATCCATACAATTACATCATCTTCAGAACTTTTAGAACATGCAATATTTAATTAGCAACCTTTCAGTCTTTTTGCAGAGCATAAAGTTTTGCTATTAAATAAGAAGGAAAGACTTATCTATATATACATACATAGATAGATATATATTCCTTTCAAGGGAATAATAGCCTTTGTTGCTCCATATCCGACAAAACCTGTAACCGTAACTCACTGAATTCATGACACAAAGCATTTTTTTCAGAATGCACTGAAAAAAGTTTCTGGGAGGGATTTCTTAGTATAAATACTGGACTGAAATTTGTACTGGTGGTGCAAATATTCGAGTGAGGGAATATTAACGTCACACTGTTCAGCTACCGAGGGCTTTTGGCGACGGAACTCGTAGCTTTGAACCATGATCAAATTACGAGGCATTATCAAAAATTACTCTCCTAACTAACACACTACACCAACAGATGATGATGAATGCCCAGAGGAACCGAGCTCATCCGAAGATAGTTTAGTGCTTTAATCGATCCCTCGGAAACAACCACCCTAACGTCCAGTTTTTATTATAAAAAATAATCAAAAATTACATTTTAAACAATTCCAACTTTTTTACAAATACAAAAGAAATAATAAAACCAACGGGAGGACGTTCGGGCTCTTGACAGATTTAACGTGCATCGTCCCCTACACGACGGGTCTTTAGTGGTACTGGGCTTGAACTCGTGACATGCCAGCCACGATCCGATACCTTGACCACTCGGCTACCGCGGCCACATTTTACATATTCGATCTCCTCTCTAAGCAACAGTCCTCAATGCGTCAGATCGAACACTACAATTCTAATCTCTTTACAATATTTGCAAACTTCATTTGTGTTATATACTTATTGGACCTTTTTATGTCCAAAAATCTGTTCCATGTTTAGTTAGTCCGTGACACTAGGCGGCAATCTTAAAATAATTTCTTTTTTTGAGTGAACAGAAAATGTTCTCAGGTCTGCGAAAATTATTGAAGGAAGGTGGGAGCTTATCAGGACAGGAACAGCATGCTATCTCTTCGTGCTCATCGATGAAGGAAATCGAACATTCCTTAATATGGGCGGTAGATTCGAGATAGAATTGGCAATTAATCACTTTCGTCCCTCCCTCCGAAAGAAAGGGTGAAAAGATGGTTAGATGCCATCCAGCGAGTTAGATAAGGGGCACTTAGTGTTACCTTTGGAACAATATTGGTAAGAACCCATTAGAAGTACATGTGTCAAAGTGTTTTCCTTAGAGAAATACAGGAGGGCATTAACTATAGTAACTCTCTTTTTTTCTTCTCATAAAGTAGGGTCTACATACCCTGAAAATATTTGTATATATTAATTGCATTTATTTATTAATCGGTTTTTGGAGACAAAAAGGTATTACTGGTTAGAAAAAAATATATATAAGTAGCAGTTCTGGAAATTGAAACCAATCTGAAAGCCATAATTTACATATACCTTTCTTTTTATAATAGAATATTATTGACTAAAAAGCTTATTAATTGACAGATTTCTTTTCATTAATCTGGTTAACCAGATATCGAAATCCATTTTCTTAACTGTTTTTCGTGAACGGATCTCAAAGTTACAGAATTGTGCAACCACAGTGAGAGAGATATATGAGTCAGCCATTAGAAAATCATGTTTGAGTGAGTGAGTAGTGAATATTAACGTCCCACTGTTCAGCTACACGGGGCTTTTGGGGACGGTCAGCGTAATTTTGAACCTTGGTCAAGTGACGCGGACGACACCTGAGCTGGTATCCGCCTCTCCTAACTACCACACTACACCAACGGGAGGACGTTCTAAGCTCTCGACGATTTAACGTGCATCGCTCCCCTTCACGGTGGGTCTTCAGTGGTACTGGAATCGACTCATGATATGCTAGCCACGATCCGATGCCTAGACCACTTGGCTACCGCGGCCATAAATCATGTTTGAAACTTGATGTCTTTATAAACTATCTTGCGTAATAATGATTAAAAAATTATCAAATAAACCCGGACTTCACAACTTCTTGAAATGTGTGGGGATATAGGTAAAAATAGAGAACGTCAACTGGGATTTAATTATTTCGAAATTGTAAAACTGTGTCGTATATAGCTTAGATTTAATTTTAAAAATTAACTTGAAAAAACAATCCATGATCATTATTTAATTGAAAGTGTGTTTATTAACTGAGACTATTGAGAAAGGACTTTTAACGTTAAATCGCATCAAGCAAAGAAGATGAATCAGACTGTTTATTAACTTCGAACTATAAAAGAACATGAGGTCTACGAACCTCCTAATTCTGACCCAATTCCAGTGACGACACCTGAGCTAGCACAAACCCTCTCCAAACCTACCACATCCCCGAACGGAAGGACTTTGAGTCAAACGGAATCAACATGCTCCTCTGCATG
>BMAO01015199.1:0-47302 GCA_019973975.1 Trichonephila clavata | reverse complement strand
AGAAACGTTAAGTGTTCTCGTCTATTGAGCATGGTTCAAAATTACGAGGTCGGTCACCAAAACATCGTAGTGCGACAGTAATCAATTTAGCAAGATGCATTCAATTGATATTAGTAACTTTTTTAATGACAGGCTGGAATTATGTAATAATTCCAGCGTGTTTCCACATTTTCATTCCTCAAAACCAAAATATCAAGTGTAGTAATGTTAATAAAAACAATGAAATATACTGGGCAAAAATGTATGACAATACGAGGTATGAACATAAAATGAAAACTTAATAATTTTTGCAATTTTACTGTTTGCAATAAAAAGAGTTGTAGAGATTTCATGTTTTTTTTAAAATTTGTCATTTTAATTTTGTTCCTCTTTTAAGAGTAATAAATTTGAATATTACTGTAATGTTCTCTTTTATTCAATTTTTCGAACTTTCCGGTGACGTTTTTGAAAATATTCCATAGAAATAGAACTCATAAGGACTTGGTGTCGGTGTATTTTTAAAAAATGAAGCATAGCAATATTTTCATTCAAGTAATAAAATTGAATGTATGATTATAAAAACATTGGCTTATTACATTAAAATGGAAGTTATGAATCCGAAAATGTACAACAGTTGGAAGCTAAAAGAAGAAAGCAAATTTATTCTACGCATATAAATTTTTTATTGGATGTTTTATTACATAAAGATCATTAAAAACACACTAGAATTCTATCCTACACAATCAGAAATATAGCTATTAAATATGTATTTTAATATAGAATCATCTTCCTTTAAAATATGCATCTCTTAGATTTATGTTAAAATTAAACAAAATTGCTATTAAAAATAAAAATCCAAGAGTACAATTGGTTTTATTTCAATTTATCTAGTATGCCCCAAAGGAAGCCCGTTATAAAAAATCTACTAACCCGAACTATTCCAGCTCGATTAATAAAAAACGGATAGTTTCAATATTTTTGAAGTTAAAAAACATTCCGGTCGATAATTGTGACATAGAAAAGTTTTTTCGTATTGAAAAAATTAAGTGGTCAGCACCATATTGAACAGTAAATGTATTAAAATGTGCAGTATTGTTATTGCAAATGTCTTTTTAAGTGTTATGAATTCATAGTGATAAATATAATAAATACTTCATGCCAAACCATCCAGTATCATTTTTGAATTTAAAATATACAAATCTTGCCATTTTCAAGTGCCCTTAAGAATTTAGACAGCATCAGTAGACAGAAAAATTTTAAGCAATTCTAACATTTAATAGTGTGGAATAATTTTATGTACTTTGAAATCCCCCCCCCGAAAGTATGATTTTTTTATCAGAACTTTGAAATATTCGTTCGAATGCATATAGAACTTTATGTTGAACTAATTCCAAGATTCGTAACATTAAGTACAGACGATAATTGTAATTTTTAATACATTAGAAATTTCCTTTATGACATGATATGTGTATATAACAAGGCACATTTTAATAGGGAAAATTTTTCATTATAAAGTCAGCGATTAGATATATATATAAATCAGTTAATTTAACTATTTCCGACTGTATGGAAGAGCCACACAATGTACCGTAATGCGCGCGTCCTTAAGATAACTTTGAAATTTCACCATTACTTTGTGCAATACTTCAATTTATAAACAAATTAATATATTATACTGTTTAGTTAATAATAGATGAGTCATGTTTAAAAAATCAAAGCGAATCATTTGAATTTAGAATTTGAGTACCTTCTCTTGGTTTAAGAGCATTGAAAGTTTTTCTTAACTTGTTTAACAGCTGTAGTTTCATTAAAAAAAGCAATTTTGTTTTAGAAATTTGATTTCCAATGTCTTCAAGGAAATAATCGAATTAATCTATCGGAAAAATCATGAAAATACAATTTCAAGTCGAGTTAAATTTGGGCTCAAATGCGTTATTGGATTGAAACGAGCGATTTCTGTGTGACTTTATTTAAAGGGTATATTGATGAAATCATCTTTTTAAAGTCGCATTGAGATGGCAGTTACCTTTGGCGCGATATATGTCATGTATAGACGTTCATGTACAATACCCCCCCCCCCCAAGATGATTTAACTTATTTTTAGAATACTCGAAATTTATCGAATATAATGAATGCCATCCCCCTTTTGTTATCAGCATTCTCAATAATCCTTGATTAATTAAAATTTTATTACTTCTATAATCATGACATTGTATTCTAATAGCAGCTTGCTTTCCGCATTTCAAAATAAAATTAACTATTTAGCAATGAGTACATGTACTTGTGAATCCATTATTTGTTTCATTCAGTTTTCGAGAAATATTTCTTTATTAAAATGTTTGCATTAGCCTCAATAGAATATATCTTCAAGCATTCAACAATTATTAGATTTTAGTAATTTAACTTTTAAATATTAAAAGCTTCTAGATATAAACAGAAAGCAACACAGACAACTGTCAAATCATGTCATATAGGAATAAAGTATTTATTGATATTAATGATACATTTTTTTATTTTATAAACTAATTCTGTAACAATGCTGTTTCCGCTCTTAGGCTTGTTACTGCTAAAATGTGGTATGTCTAGTTAAAGTGCAAAAATACTAATTAAGACATCTTAAAATATTTAGTATTTTTAATTGAAAGTTAAGATATTGAAATACAATTCATAAAAACTGGCATTTACTATATAAATGGTCGATATTGGATTTTACTCAAAACACTGTATACTCTTTGGCAAAATATATATATATATATTTATATAAAATATATCCCAAATAACTAAATAACGTGAACCAAACCACATCTTACATTATAAACTTTTCCTTTTAACTTTTATTTCTATTGAAACACTTTGAAAATGTCAAAAATAAAATTATTAGCAAACGTGAAAAAGAAAAAATAATGTAACATTTAAGTACGTAAAATCACGCACAATCACACTTCATACAGAGTGCGCAGAAGTTGGTTATTCCAGAAAATCCAAAATAGATTTGTTCACAATATATTTAAAAACTTGAATAATAAAATATATATGCAGGGAATTAATTACTTTAGAGCATGGAACCTTGGTACGTAATGAAAAATGTGTGAATGTTTGCCTTGTACACAACACTACAAACCAGATATTTAAGAACAGATATACAACCCTCTTGAGATACATATGAAAAACACTTTTGAGCAGAGAAGAGAGTTGTGCCAAATAAAACATTTTTTCAATTTCTTTTGAGATACAAGCGCAGATAAAACTTCAGATCTCCAGAATACATAGTAACATTCATACAGATAAAAATTCTTTTACTTTGTAGATGGCTTTATGATGCAACACATTTAAAACGACGATGTGCGAGTGACAAAAGGTCTCATACAAATAAAATCTTAAGTATTTATATAAAAATTTTGAGCACCTAAAAATTACGTCCACACTAAATCGCTATACACAACCATTGACCTCCATTTACAAAGAGGTACACAATAACTTGTTACAATATCTCTTAAATTAAATACAATTTAATATTCAATATATCTCAAATATAGTACTTTAAAAATTTACAGATTAATTTTCATAATTAATACAGCATTTGATTCTATATATGCATGCCATCACTAAATAGAATACTTTAATTATAAACTTTGAGATATAATCTTTATACTAATAAATCTGTCATGATTTCTGTGAATAAAATTAATACAAACATAAACAAGAAATTAAGAGAAAACAAAACACAGCTGGATAAAACCTCAAATAATCATTTTTTTTAAGAACACAATATATATAAAACAAAGAATTAAAGGAACAAAAAGTTAGCATTATTTATCACAGCACATAATTAAATACTGTATTTATACATAATATAAGCACTACATGTATATACAAAGCGGTAAGTTAAAACTTTTAAAATTTATTTAGATTCATTCAACAGCCAATTAATAATCTCAGTTTGGCATATGGTATGTCTTTTTAAAATTTTCCTTTCAAGACATAATTCTAATAATTTTTAAATTTTGTACTTTCAAATAATGAATCAACAAGAATTATAATATTCTTTAAGTGAGAGAAGCTATGGAGAACAGGATATGTCTTTACCTTAGTTTTTGGCTTATTGCTCAAATAATAACTTATTGCTGATTACACGTTCAGTAAATGCATTACTGTCTTGTCATTGAGAACACTGCTCAGTAAGGCTTTAGCAACCCATTAAGTTCTGTTTAGGATTTAAGCTCATCTGTAAAATTTCATGATGTATGGAATACTTAAAAGGTTGACATAAACCCAACCGCATTTGGTATCACGTGCATGATTTTGTGGCTAAGCACCTACTTGATTGTATGTTCAAGCTTTACAGCTTCAGTAAGTTGCCACTAAAAACTCAGGGGAAAAAAAAGGTTCTCTCACAAGTCACATTTAATTTAAATTTAAAGTAGATTTATAAAGTTTATTCCATAGAATTTCTATACATCTCTACTAATTAAAATGTGCCAGTATTGATCAGGTACAAATAGGTTCAAGAACTTTAGAACGAAATAAACAATTAGTTTTCAGTCAAATAGTTCAATGCTACAATAGATAAAATGGATTAGTAGCTATAAAATCAATGTACAGAAATTTAAATTCATATCTTTAAATTCAAACAATATAAAAATTAAAAATCAAAACAAGTGAAAATAACAATCAACAATAAATAAGTAAATCTTTTGCTCATGTTATGAGGGCATGAGCCAAATATAAGAAAGACATTCAAGTAGTTACATGACATTTTTCCATGCCAATAAAAAAAAATTGTTCATATCTTACCTCTGGAACAATAAAAGCTTGGGATTTTTATAAAATGCTATACTGAAGAAAATAGCCAGTCTAGAATATTTCTACAAGTTTATAGAAATATGGAAGACTAAAGCCAGTTATTCAAAAATAATAAATTAAAGTTTCCCTCATCCTAATTAGTAGAGATGGCTTTAGTTTATAATTAGTTAGAAAACTGAATTCTCCAGATTAAAATTATCATGGTCCCATATGATTTTATAATCTTTCTTAAATGCTGAAAAATTACCTTCATAGTCTAATTACAATAGTAGATTTTTGCAATTTGAAACAAAACAGACTTAAAATCTTTCAATGTGAACTCTGTACTTTTTACAAATTTTGATTCATTCATTCTGCATCATGACTGAACTAAGTAAATGCAATTTAAAGCCATCTTTTCCACAATTTTTTGACACTCGCACATCTCTACTATATATATATAACATTAAAAACACATAAAAATCAATAGCACTCTACATCAAGACTAATATACAAGAAAAAAAACTCATAAACAATACATCAGCTACACAACTAATGGCATATACACAGCATGTCCCTGATAAGGCAACATTATATTAGCACTGTTTACAAATAGTAGCAATACTGATATTGTAAAATTGTGAGCAGTTACAAACTTGGTGCGCCATTCTGACAAAAATTACTATACTGGTCACTAACAACATTTGTTTTTATCCATCAGATCTCTAGATCGACTTGCAAGCACAAGTGCTACATGTATACACACACAGCCACCCACTTCTCACAAAAACACTTAAATCTATCTTAATTCTCCATAAATGCACCAAGTTATGCAGATTGATGTAAGTTAAAATTGCATAAGTACAGAGCTTTTTCATACAAAAAGCTCTAAAAAATTCATCTATAATTCTTATTGCGCACAAGGGATTACAAGACAGCATAACAATGATCACAAATTACTTTTTAAAGATTTTTTACACTTTCTTTCAAGAATACATAAAGCTACTTATATGCAACATAACAAATGATAGAAAATAAGTGCTTGGTTTCTCATAACAAAAAGAAAAATATGCAAACGCAACATCTGAAAATAAAAAGTCTGGAAGACTACAATGAAAAATATATATTTTTGTAATAACATTTTACCTTGCACTTAAAACTAACTGCAGAAAAATAGACAAATATAAGTTCTTAGTTTAATATAACAGCCTGTAAAGGCATAAAATAAAAACATTGCTATAATTAAAACATTTGTCTACATATACAGAAAACCACATAAATATATTAAAATAGGAATACTAAAACAATATTAAAAATAGCAATTACTAACCTCTTTTTTGTGCAAATTGTTGATTCCTTGGCTGCACAGAAAGTTTAACTGTCACAAATCACAAGACTTACATATGCAGCAACAAGGAGAAGTGATAACTGACTATAAAATTCGTAAAGATAAAATATCCCGAAACACAAGCTCCAGGTCTCTAAAGATATTCATTTCAAATGGCAACCAAATTATTTTATGTGCAAATATTACATTCACATGATAATTAAAAACTACATATTTAAAAAGTTCATATGTGAAATATACACCTGAATAAGTAGTTTCATTTAAAGTTCTTAAATACAAATTAGACATCAAAGAATATAATCTTTATATAATTACTTTAATACTCCGTTATATATTTGAGATTGTGATGCAGCAAAATACACAGCTCTTACGTCTACTCATATAAGTTAACATCACTTGTTTCAGAATAGATATATATGGAATTAATGATGGGGCAGTTGGAGACCAAGTTAGTGACTATGGGCATGGAGACACTCGCACAAAGTGAATTTATATATATATATATTTATATATAAACAAATTAAAAAAGATGAGAATGCAAAATTGTTTGGCTCTGGCATCAGCCAGGTCTTGATATATATTGAGAAGCTGCCAAGGAGAAGTTCTCAGTGGTAGATGCGAATGGCTTGGGAAACAGAATGGCAACACAAAGGACATTTCGAATTCTCATCATCAGCAATACGTTGGGCACACTCCATGCAAAACATGTTGTGACCACAGGGAACAAGGGCTGCAACTACTTCGCTCTCAAAACATATGGCACAGTCCCGTTTGAGCTTTTTTCCTGGGGCCAATGATTCAATAGGACTGCTCGATGAACTGCTTGTGCATTTAGATACAGCGGCAGTAAATCCGGATACCAAACTTGCAGGCGCAGTGCTGCTTGCCAAAGGAGTGAAAGAAGACATTGGAATAGTATTACCCAAGTTCAGGCTACCTATGCTGCCAAGGATGTTACTGATTTTGGGCACATTCAAAGGATCACTCTGTATCCTCCTTGCTGAAGGATGTTCTCCAATCACGAGATCAGCGAGACCATTACTAAGGCTGTTGCTCCTCTGAGACAAGTCAGACATGCTGCTTTCACTAATTGTTTTGGAGCCATACGTTGATATCCTATTCTCGGTTATGGTAGGTGGGAAATCTGGCCATGATGAGGTACCATGAGAAGCACCTTGTGCCTCATAGGTTGGCGAATTGACAAGTCCATCATCATTCTCATAAAGACTGTTAAATGCTGTACCAAAAGTAAAACCATTGTTGAACAAATCATTTTGCTTGGCATTTTGGCTGGAAATTCCACCAAAGTTGAATATATCATCTATATGATGGATATCCAGAAGATTATTGCTATCACGAGGGTATTGGCAATAGAAGTTGTTGCTCATGTCATTCTTGAATAGAGAGCTGTTTATGGCATTGAGATTATTAGTATAAGATTCTAAAGGGTTGTTTGAATTGTAATCATCAATTGCATCATCCACTGCACCGCCAGTTCTCATTGCAATATGAGCCTCGATTTCCTTGCGAGCACTTTCCACATTTTCGGGTAAACCAGTGACATCAAAAATAGGTTCCTTTTCCCTGCTAGGGGTAACAATATAAGTGTTTGTTGTTTGCTGGATACGTTTAATGGTTGCCCCTTTAGGTCCCACCACCAATCCTACAACACGATATGGAACTCTGACTTGGATTGTCGTCTGACCTGGAATGTTAGAGTTGGGGCCTGGTACAAGGATTCCATTAAGGTTGTTCTTTCGTTGAGCTCTGATCTGGCTGAAATGTTCAGCAGCAGAAAGGATCTCACGTTTAGCAGCATTTACATCTTCTTTCCTTCCAGTCACAACAAAAACTGGCTCCTCTCCACGAACAGGGGTCTTGATGTAAGTATTTGTTTTGGCTCGAAGTGCTTTGATTTTACAACCTGAGAATAAAAGTGCCATCATAAAAAATGGGGAAATAAAACAATAAATAATATAACAAATTTTCAATTTAAATAACTTATGTCAAAACTTAGAAATCATTTTGGTAGCTAAAAGTTATTTCCTATGAAACTTCATTTAAAAACATTCTAGTAAAATTGGAATCAATTTAATACTGCATAACAAAAATACCAATTTAACTGTGTACAAAAGAAATATAAGTATAATTAGTAATTAATTAAAAATGGACAGTTTTTATAAGTTTCACATCATTGAGGAATCAAGATTAGCCAACTGGAACTTTAAAGCAATCTGCCAAGAAAGTCCCCACAAGCTACCAGTACCCATATTTTAAATTTCCCACCAAAACAATTTTGAAAATTTAAATTAATTTTTAATCTTGCTTTGACATCAAATATATTGAAGTTTTTTAACAATTTTAAAAAATTTTCATTTCAAGCACAAAAATCTTGGGAAAACTGATAAATTATGAGCCTTAGAATGAGATAATAGATCTGAAGCGGAAACCAGATAAAAAAGATCTAGCTTCTTTCATCATGATTTCTTTGGAATTATAGTATTCATAAACAAATTTTTCTTTTACATATAGTAACTTGATATTGACATGAGTTAAGCAGCATTGATCTTGTATAACAATTCCTTTGCATAAATGTTTAAAATATTGACATCAAAATTAGGATATTTTAAAATATAATTTCAAAATTACCAGTAATTCAACAATTCACGACTTCTATAATGTATTTAATGTTTGATTTTCGATATCATAAGACAGTTATTCACTAAATTAAAATTATATAGAGCAGTAAATAAAAACCACACACTAACAAAATTTGCGGATAATATTTAGGTAACGACAGTTACTTATATTTTTAAACGTTCTCGATTGAAAAGCAAAGTAGCAAATGACAATCTGAATGTTAAGTTTATCTCTGAAATTTCTTTATTTTAATTCCTTCAGTGATTGATTTCTAAAATCTAAATCAATTCATCTTCATACTAAGTTATAAAAAAAGAAAAATTAATAATTATCTCAAATACTCATAATAAATTCAGAATTTTTATATTAAAGAAACAGTAAAAATTCGATCAGGCAACTTTATACTTAAAAATGTATCTTATTTCTAGAACTAAATTATGTTCTATATTGCACATACTTTATTTCTTTTAAAAATCAATACCTTTCATTAATTTCAATATAGAAATATTGCCTTTTGCATTTACGTAAGTGCTGACCAATTTTATTTCATGGGATAAAGAGCTTGAAAAGACCTACACCGTAATCGAATGCTTCTCGTTTGCCTTTAATCTCCGTAAAATCTACCAACTAAAAATTTGCTATTTACAATGAAAATCCGATCACAAATATAAATATAAAAAAAATAAAACTGAGCTTATATCGAAAGAAATTTATTGAATTACGCTATTCCAAGTTCTTAGGGTTCAGTCCTTTGGATTTATCGCATCTAAAAACACGAGTGATTATCGCGATCTCCAATACTTATATGGAAAGTTTTAACGGGAGGGTAGAACAAATAATGGAAGGAAAAAAAATTTCCAACTATGTGGCAAACTAAATATAAAAAAAAAATGAGACAGGGTTATTTTTGATAACGTTTTAAAGGCAAATTTGCAACATGCACAGTTTGAAAGACGACGAATTCATTTTATACCGTAAAAAAAAAATCACAAGAATTTAAAACTAACCTTTTAAAAACAGTATCATACTTCTAGAAACTAGTACTGAAAGTTTACCGTACGGATGAATTTACCAATTATCAATTTCCCATCATTGTAAAAGGGTAAATCAGTTTGCGCCGATTCATAATTGATATATTTACTGTATAAAATTTGAGAAAGAATCAAGATTAAAAAGAATAGAACTCTTTCTGAAGTTACGCGTATATTTTTCACTTTTTTAAATAAAAACTTAATAACAAAGAAATTAAAATAAATGATCGAACCTCAGGTATTAATTATGAAGAAAACAAGCACTGTTGACTTCTGATTGTTAACCTTTATTTCCAGAAAGTGACAACCAAACCAAAAAATTTTCGACTGCAATTATTCCAATGAATTCAGCACTGCGAGCTTGGCAATCATAATTTCATTAAAAAAACCGAAGAATATATTTATGCAACACAAATTTACGTTCGACAAAAAATTAGTCACTACTTGAAAAATAACACGCCGAAAAAGATATTGTCGCTAAGAACAGTGTTAAAAATATTTAGAACAATTTAGCATAACAAAAAACAGTAAATATTTTTAGAACATTTTAAGACAGTTTGATAAATTTTCCCATTTAAAAAGCAGTGAATTGCATATTAAAGGAAATGCAAAGAATCTTATTTGTGACCAACTCGCGGATTTCGCGTGTTACAACAGACACGTAAATGTTTATAAAATACTAGACAAATCATGCATAATACAAAAGTGAAAGCTAACTTCGAGATGTAACTGATGCAGTACTTTTGAATCAATACACTGAAATTATCTGAATTATCTATTATCTGAAATTCCAAAAAGGTTTCTTTACTTTTTTTAAGTAAAACGTAATTTGCATTTCCATAATTCAAATTGTATTAAAAAATGAGATGCGGCGTTAAATTAGCTTCAAATAACCATGCTTTTTAAATACGTATATAATATCGAATTCCAATCGAATACTTGTTACTGCACAAAATTAACAAATATATATACATATAAAACATATATACTCCATTAGAATCTGTCAACTTTACTAAAAATTGCACAATAAAATGTAGACGAAAGAAATGAAATCGTAAAGAAATAAAAATCTTAAAAACTACAATCAATAGATTTTAGAATGAATACATTATAAAGCAATTTTGTCAACTTCTCAGAAAAATTATCACATCGGATATGAACTAAATAATACTTTTAGGTTGAAATCGCAATAATTAGTTCCTGTTAAAAGAATGCAGCATTATTGGTTCATTAAATTAGCAATGCAATCAAAATTCAAATGCAATTAAGTAAACACTTTTTAAAGATGAGCAAGTTTATTGAAAAAGTACAATGGCATATAATTTCAGAATTCGAAAAACAATTTTACGAAAACGAAATTTTAGCAATATTTATTAGCACAACTTTTGTTACATTAAATTCCAATGTTACAAATGCATATCCAAAAGATAGTGTTTTTGCTATTATTAAAAGACAGGAAATAAACTAGAACTGAAAATTTTGGAAATATATTTTGTATTACATAGCTTTAGCACAACCCGCACATTCATAGACAAATCAATAACTGTGGCGCCAGCACTTCTTATGGAATTACCCCAGGAAGTGTTACCGACCTAATAATAATTTTCAGAACATAAAATAATTAGAGCAAAAAAAACACACAAAAAAAACTTTTAAGAGAGCACATGTCTGGAAGCAACAACATGAATACACCGGATGTCAAACCAAACAAAGAAATGTTCGAATCCTCCGCCACGAACAAAGAACTAGATTTAATAAGATGAGACGAAAAAGGATTTACTTACCTTGTCTTCCCACAATTTCAGCAACATGCTCGGAGCTGGGGACGGGTACACATTCCGTCGTGTTTTGGCTTTTTTTGCTTCTATGATCCCCTTCGTACATGTTAATACTATCAATATCAGTCATAAATAGCGAATGGAGATTATACGCTACATCGTAAAGTTTCTGATCCATATCGGTTAACAGACTAGCAGGCATCACAGAAGTTATAAAACAGAAAGAGTTACAAAAATAAAATGCAAAAAGATCTGTTTCTTTGTAGTTAAAACGCACGAAGTGCTCTAGCTACTCGCACCATCGAAGCCCTGCGCGGTACAAGCACAGCGCCAAAATGTTCTAGTCGAAAATATCCCCCACGGTCCGGACTATAGAAAACCTGTGCGTCAGCCGGGTGCGTCAGACACGTGACAGATCAGTGATCTCCTATTGGATAGAGAGTGCTATGAAGGGCGTGTCTACGAAGCCGCAAGCAATGGCAGCTTTTTGATTGACAGTTTGGGGATGAGTCGGAGAGGGGGAAAAAGAAGCTCAGGCTGGCTATATGATGTGTTCCGGAGAACAAAGAAAAGATACAAATACGAATAAATATAATAGCGAAAAAAGTGATCACAATTGTTTTTGCTCAAATAAATATATTTCTATCAGTTGATTTTGAAACGAAAAATAATTTTTTTACGTTTTCGGTCTTAACATTTTCTACTGTCTAGTATTGGCGGGAAAATTTGGCGCGCAATCACTCAAAAATATAAATTTAAATTAAGTGTCGCTTTTTGAAAAAAAAAAATAGTGAGCAGTTCGGAATAATCTCTGAGAATTCAAATTATTTTCTTAAAAACATTACATTTTTAGGAGAAGATTATATGGGTTTTTTTTATATTTTATTCAAAAACATTTTTTTAAAGAAATTTATATTCTAAAATTGGTTAAACAAACCTCAAGAATTATTTGAAGGACTTTTTCCATATTTAAATGAACGATTTTGCCAAAGTATAACTTTAGGAAGGAATTATTGATATTCTAAACAATAAGAATGCACTATTTATTCCAAGAGCCATTTTTATTTTGAACCCTCTTAAAAATTGGTCAGTTGATGCAGATTCTTGATTGGAACTTTGGTCTCTTGTTGGAGAATTTATCATCTAAAAATTAAATTAAATATTAAGATACCTTCATAATCCAAAATTTCAAACATTAAATTTTCACGAAACACTTTGTTTATAAAATAATGATTGCCAAAATAATTTTTCAGGAGTGTGAAATCTTATACATTGCAACACATTTATTTCGGAGTTAGACTGAGAAAAAACAAGTCCTTTTTTTTATTATCATTATTTTCGCTTTTGTAGGAATATTATGTTGATAATATAATAATGTGATTTTATTATAGTGTTGGATATTATGCTTGAAAAAAGGAATATAGAAAAGGATTATACTTAGTTTCATTTATTTCAAAATTTTCAGCTTTTATTTTAGCTAAAAATCTATAATTACAGTTTTTTTCAAATTACACACCAAACGATAAATACAAGAACTAAAATGCATCTCTTATGAGCTTCCTCTTACCAGGGCCGGCTCTAGCAATTTTGCCTCCCCGGACAAAAATGAAAAAGCCGCCCATCTCTCCAAAGTAAAAAAAAGTTATTATTAAAAAGATAAAAAAATTTCATAGATACACACCTATAAAACTTGAATATTTCTTGCGAAGAAAAAGGCATTATAATAGTTTTAGTTTTATTAAAAACTAAAACACAAAAATAATACAAATAACAAAATAAACAAAAAAAAAAAGTTCGTTTTACTGACATTTAATTCCAGAAACTTTTTGATCAACTCTTTCAAATCAATTTCTTCAGCTATTTCATGTTCGATAGCCAATGTAGCTAAACCCTTTGAAGAGAGAGAGGAGTTGTGGACCTTATGAAATTTTTTTTTATAAATTTTAATTTTGAGAAACTTCTTTCCCCACTTGCTAAATTTACTGGCAAAGAAAGCTAAGTTTTAAATGCAATAGCAAGATTTGGAGCAAATTCTAAAACAAATGAATTTTAAACTTAAACTTTGCCTAGTAAAGCTGAAACTGACATTATCTCATCTTCTAGATCAAGCACGTTTATATCCGATTCTTCAACGCTCAAAATCATTTCTAAATTTTAATAATTAATTAAATTTTTTAGGGTATCTCTTAAATCGTATATATTGAATCAAAATTGAAAACAATTACCGTGAGTACTCATTAAATTAAATCCGAATTCCAAGGCAATCACTGTTTGATCCATTCTAAAAAAATAAAACAATCTTGAATTTTGATTTTCGATCTTCTATCGGATCATCTCGAGCTCCATAATCAAAATTAACATTTTTCCGTCGAACTCTGTGACGCGGCTGCTTCACCTCAAAGTTAGGAGAGATATCAATGTCGTTGTATTTCCTCGTTGTATTTCATTAAAAGTCACATCCGATCGAAGATCCTTTACAGTTTCTTGAGAGTTTCATAGCAGATGTTAGACCATAATCTTCTGTCTGCAATAGCTTGCTTATTGGATTTATGCAATTTAAGATTTTATGCCAAATAATGATGGAGCATAGGAACTTGAATTGTTTAATAGAGTTTAATAATACGGAGATCTCATCTCTCTTATAGAGTTGCCAATTTTAGCGATATTATAATCATTAAATAAAGCATCATAAATACCTGCCAATTGATATCTTAAGGTTATAATAGCCTATATTTGGCTTCCCCAGTGAGTTGCACTTATGGTTTTAAAGTTATGCCCTTCATATATTTTAATAATATGGTACAATTAAAAGTTAACAATGAAATAATAAATTATTTTGTGATACTCCCATGTTGTGAAAGGTTAAGTAATGCAGCCTTTGATGGTTACAGGAACAAGATATTTTAATGTTCATGAAGTTCCACAACACAAGGAGACACACACAAAGTACAAGGGGTGATCAAATGAAAAGGTACGAAACGACATAAAAATGAAACAGTTAAATATTTGCATATTCCGGCATGGGAGAATGTAGTGAGACTTCTCAGGATGCCATTGGAGGCTTTGACTGGGATCGGATCATGCGCGGGCGCCCGTATGCGCAGGAGAGAGCAAAGGCTCTTATAAAAAGTGGCGTCCAAATGATGCTGCAATCCGTATGAGGACAGGATGGCGTTCGCGTTGCAAAATTCGACGATTGAGGAGCAGCGAAGTGTTATCCGATTTCTGACAGCGGAAGGTGAGAAACCGGCAGCTATTCATCGGCGGATGGTGACCGTTTACGGGGAGAAATGTGTCTCTGACACGTCTGTCAGAAAATGGAGTGCCCGTTATTCGTGCAGGCCGTGAGAGTGTGGGTGATGATCAGAGACCAGGCCAGGCAAACACTGTCATCACGAGCGATCTCATCGACAAGGTGGACGACCTAGTGAGAAGTGATCGGCGTGTCACATTGCGAATGTTGGCGCTGAAGGTGGATGTCAGCTATGGAACCGAGTGGACAATTGTTCACGACAGGTTGCGATTTCGGAAGGTGTGTGCCACATTGGTTCCGAAGCAGCTCACCGACCAGCAAAAGAAACTGCGTATGGGACTAGTACTGCAACATCTGTTTCGGTATCAGGAAGACCCCGCTTTCATGAAGCGGATCGTCACAGGTGATGAGACCTGGTGCCATCACTACGAGCCAGAGACAAAGCGGGACAGCATGCAGTGGAAGCATGCGTCGTCACCTCCCCCTAAAAAGTTCAGAGCCGTGAAGTCAGCAGGCAAGGTGTTGCTCACTGTCTTTTTCGACGTTCAAGGTCAGCTACTTGTGGAATTCCTCGAGCACAGAAAAAGCATTAACTCCGATGTGTACTGTGAGACACTCCGACGCCTACGCAGGTCCATCAAGAACAAAAGACCGGGGCTGCTCACGAAGGGTGTGGTGCTGCTCCATGATAACGCGCGTCCACACGTCTCCAGAGTCACACAAACGGAACTGGAGAAGTTCAAATGGGAGACGTTGGACCATCCGCCTACAGTCCGGACATGTCTCTCTGCGATTTCCATGTGTTTGGTCCACTGAAGAAACACCTGAAAGGGAAGCTCTTCAACTCGGACGACGTACTCAAGGATACTGTGAAGGACTGGGTCTCCTCACAGCCACAGGAATTCTGGGAACAAGGAATCCTGCGGCTTGTTCATCAGTGGGATCGTTGTGCTCAGGCCTATGGTATATATTTTGAATAAAGTCTACATTTGTACCTACCGCGTCGTTTCGTACCTTTTCATTTGATCACTCCTTGTACATAGTGTAGGAATGAGGCATAAAAGGAGGGAAAGGCTTTCCCTGACTCCACGTGTACCCATGGCTCGGGACCGTCCGGCGGAACAAGATCTCAGGAAAAACGTTCTCTTTCCCCAAAAAAACAAGTAGCGTCACCTGGCTGTCGATATTTGCCAAGGGAAGGCAGAGTTTAAATGTGTTGTTGTTGTTGTTTCTTATCCCACTTGACCGACAGAAACATCTAGATCAAGTCCATGAACCCGTGCGTTTTTAAGCAATCAAGAACTGTAGTTGGACTTGAGAACAGCTGGCTCTTATGGCATCCAATACAAGCAAAGATGTGGGCAGGAGCGGCTTGGTTCACATTGCATTTCGGACAAGAAGGGTAAACTTTAACACCATCCACATGCCGTTGAGCTCGAGTATGTCCACTTCGTAGTCTAGCAAGAGTAGTTTCATCTGGCCTACTGCTTGTCCCAAGTAAAGCAGCACCAGGGCGATTTCCTTCATACCATTCATGCACGGGGGTCTGCATTCAAGAGGAACTGATATCTTGTTTGTTGTATCTTGAGTTTAAATGTAACTGTTACAATTTGAATTATTTGAGCTGCTATAAGGATACTTTTGCCATGTCACTAACGATCAAATTTAAAGTGTGGCTTACTACATGTCGCATATTGTTTCGGATTTAACATCCTAATTCTAGACTAATTCTTCTCGCTACTCATATAGGCGCCGTTATCGTAGGCCTGCCTCCGCATATCTGGTAAATTTAGCTGTGATTTCTAGTTTCTAAATTAAATTTGAAAGCTATTAAATTTGAAATTAGCTAAAAATTAAATTAGCTATTAAGTTTGAAAGTTCTCTTCCAGTGAATATTTCAACTGGAAGGAGACCTAAAAAATGTCATTAGTTTTAACGATAACTTCATTAGGATTAGATTTCTCAATTCATACATATCTTACCGAAAATGTCATTTGTAATAAGTCTTTGCGAGTCACTGTCAATTGTTTTAGAGTATTGTAATCGCTAACTAAATTCAATACAAGACTTTTGGCTTTCACTATGGTTTTTTGATAGTTCTTATTCTCTTAGAGTTTCAACAAGGTGCTTTCAACTTTTAAAACCTTCTGTGGAAAGGGAACTAATGGCAAAGCCAAAAAGTTTGAAGCAAAAAAATATACACAGTTTTTTTGTAATAGAATAAACTAACCATTTTCGCATAACCTTTTCACCGTTTATTTTAAATTCTGATATAATATTGTGAGCTAAAGCTTCGACCAATATCATCATAAGGAAAATCATATTCATGACTTAGGGGGTCCTTTTACGCAACATCTATCGGCGTCTGATAGAATAAATGGCTAGGTTCCTGTATCTGAACTAAATACCATTGTTAAACTATCGTGATCTTTGGATTTCCCTGGAGTAGTTTCAACAAAAGCAGTGCCACCATCGGTCCCGTTTGTTTCATCAGCAACATCCTCATCATGAAAGTCTAAATCAGATTCTAATTCAAAACTGCTTTCCTTTTTTCTGGTGCCTTGTAAGTAATTCAGTAAACTTCCAGCCTGTTTTTAATATGGGCTAGTTTTTCTTAGTCTCTTTTTTTTTCTTTTTGTACTGGGCACCAAATAAGTTTTTACGCACTCCCTCGGACATTCTAAAATTTTCAACAAATATCAAAATTAACCGTTAACAAGACAAATGAGATAATTTTTTTTTTTAAATTCTGGGAACCGTAATGAAGGTTGTGCAATGTCTCGTTCTGGAAGTGGAAGTTCTCTTACGAACATATTTTATCGTCAACAATATAATTTTGATTTAATCCAAAAATAAAATTTTGCAATCTATATACTCTTAAATATAACTATATACAAAATAATTTCATTGACATTAAGATAATCTAGTTTTATTTAACTCAGTAATCCTTTTGTTTAAAATAGTTATTCACTTATGTGATTTTATTTATAACACACTGAATTTTTATATATATTAATGGTTTAAAATCAGTAGGTTTAATAACATTTTAGAGAAAATATTTTCGTACAAATTTTTTCGTAATAAAAAAAAGTATTTTTCAAATTCGGTCAAATGCCGCCCCGGACGTGGGTCCGGTTTGTCCGGCTCTAAAGCCCCCTGCTCTTACTGATACGATCTTTTTAAACGATCTGAGACATTACTGGCTTAGTGTCATAACAGACATTTATAGATTTCATTAAAAATTTATAAATTTTGCGGCACGAACAATATATTCGCACAAAATAATACATAAGAAATTTCTCCTGTGTGAAATAGGAAAGATTATAGCAGAGAAATCATGTGAAGTGTCTCAGGACGTAAATATTAAATTTTTCTTGTTCTTTTATACATGTTTGTAATAATATATTCTACAAAATAAACCTACGCGTTTCCATGAGTTTTTTTTTTGCGTTCGCTTAAAGTGAAATTTTTTTTTGGGAGCAAATTAGCCTTTGAATTTAGTACCCCTGCTGTAGGCCAAAATGAAATTCAATTATAAGAATTGGATTGGTTTATCAATTACAACATTCTCTTTAGTACTGAAAATTTTTTACAATAAAAAAAATGGAGTTGGCTACAGCAACAAGTTAGGATTATTATTCTTATAATACAATTTTTCGTTTTCATACAAATATATTTTACGAAACTGCTTTAAACGACTTACATTTCAAATTATTGAGCTTTTCTGTTACTTTTTTATTATTGGTATGTCAATAAACAAAGTAATCGATTTAAATAAATAGCTTTGCATTAAAATTTGTCCCATTGTTATCACAAGTACATTCATTCACCATATTACGTCTTTAACATTTTAAAAATACTTTATTTAAACACAATTTTTTGAAAGTTAAATATCAGTTGAGTACTGCAGCATGAGAAATGAAGTATTTTATAAGTAAAAAAATTACTGATTCGTACAGAAATATAAATTGTAATATTCTAAATTGTATACATATGATATTCTGTACTTCAATTAAATTATTTTTAAAATTTAAGTATTATTCATAAATGATATAACGCTAATCTTTTAATATTTTTAGACATTTTAGAAATCATTCAAAAGTTCTCTTTCGAAGTTTTGGAAAGATCTACTTGTAAATAACATAAATTTGGTTGGCATAAGGCTTTAATACGCTCATATTATTTGCATTTACACAATTGTTGGTTATACATACATAGCTATAGCATAGTTTTGTACAAATGCATGTAGAATTGTAATAAAAAAGGAGTCTATTTGTAAAGAATCATAAAATTTAAAAGGGTTAAACTTTGTTATTGGATAATGAATCAGTCGGTGTTGAACAAAGAAAGTGGAAACCTGGATGTAAACAGTACTGACGAAATTTAAAATTTTGTAGAATTGTCTAAAGGCTGCTAAATTTTTACTAAAGATACCGTATTTATTCGAATCAAAGCCATACTCATTTCAAATGTTAAAGCCACTGAGAAAATCGGGTGCGGCTCAGAATCGAAGGACGGGGAAATTCAATGGTTGAAAGAAAAAGAACATGGTACTAAGGGTCAGAGCAACAATAGGTTCCTGTATGTATTTAAGTTTTTAGTGCTAGCAAAATAAATTAATTTTAAATTTACGATTTCATACCATTTTTTATTTTTTCACAAACACGTGTTGAGAATCTGGGCTGCAGCTTAAAATGGGGGATGGCAGCTTAGAATCCAATAAAAGAACGGTATATATTTTCGGTTAATATTCCCTTCCTAGAAACAAATGCTTCCTTTTTGGTTACTTTATTACGGGTGTTTCTTAGTCAATGCCTTTGTTATGGTTTTTCTTTTGTTTCATAAATCATGATAAAAATAAACATCCTTCAAAAAATTCATCCTTCAATCCTTAAGAATCTTACTCTTCAAGCGAAAATTCTATTCGGGAAATATACAACAATAATACCAACAATTATATTTAAGTAGTTTAACAAATACGTTGCTGTTGTTGCTTATGCCACCTGATCGACAGTAACATCAGATCAAGGTCCACGAAATTCATCGCGGCTAAGGGCTAGAATTTTACACCTGTCGTTATCCTAAGCTTTGAGCCCCAAGAAGGTGACAGTGCGATTTTACTCACACAACACGATAGATGGCGACACCATTCGGACCCACAGATTTAACGAGCACGTTCTCCGTTTGTACTCGGCGAGTATTTGGTGGCGTCGGGCATCGAACCCAGGTTTTCAGGTCTGGAGTCCAATGCTCTAACCACTAGGCTACCCACGGCCCTGTTTAAAAAATATAACTGTTTTTAATGAGAAATGTAACTTCAATGAGCTTGATATCTTATGTGTGAGTAATAGAGAAAAAATAAACACTATACGCGTTAATATTGTGTCTGGGCTGCTTTTGAAAAAACATTACAGCTAATTAAAAATTTACCAAATAAAATTGCATTTTTTTTACAATCGTTTGAATCTAAGATACAATCATTTGTTGATTATTTACAGATCGGGATCAAGGTTTCATGAAAAATTGTAGAAATCAACAGTTTTGTGAGAGAGAAAAACATCTAATTCTGAAATTATTCCCATATATAAATAACTAATCTAATGGTCAAAAGTTTTGAGTGGACATCTCTTATTCTTTATTCTAGTAAAAAAGTGAATTACAATACATGGAATTGGACCTCTATTTAATGAAGTCGCTAAAACCCGAAAAAAAGTTCGTTATGTAGAAAAGTTCGATAGAGATTCATTATGTAAATCGTGAAAATGTTCTTGGTTCGAGAAAAAAAAGTTCTATAAATAGATAAATTCGCAAAATAGAGGTTCGTAAAATGACAGTTCACAACTGTATATACAGAAATTAAGTAAAATTACATTAAAATATATATAAATAGGTACAATAGAAATCTAATTTCATTTGCAAGAGAAATAAATTATATATCTAGTTCACAGAATTATAAAATTCCGTTAACATAGCTTACAACTATTAAATCTTTAAACTGATTTACAGCTTCGAGGCAAGTAAAATCTATGACAGATTGGTTGTGTATTAACTTCGCACTCAGAAGCTATACTAGGGCAACTGTGAACAAATCTTGTAATTTTGAGCCTCGCTCAAGAAAGTGACGAAGATACCATTAGAACTTGCACCTTCAACACCATGCCAAATCCATATTTTAAAAAATGGTGAACACACACAGAAAAATAAGACTAATTTCTAAGAGATAATAAGATCTATCGAAATATCTTATTATCTTCATTATATCAAAAATATATATGAATCAAAATAAAGTAAACATTTGATGATGGTAATTTTAAGTTCTAAGACCGTCTCTCTCTCTATCAGCGTTGCTTGCAAATCACAAATCAATATTCGAATTGTCGCGGGATTTCAAACCACGTGTATTGCACCTGGTCAATAATATGTCTTTCTTTTCCTTACAATGACAATGGGAGAGGGTAGAAATAAATGTTTTTGAAGAACAATTGAGTTTGATTAATCATCTTTTAAGTTACTGAGCTACATCTGTGACCAACACCTGGTCGAAGTTTGTCTTTTGTCCATGTTCACAGCTCAAACCAGGTTTTTGAAAGATAGACATGTAATTAGATAAAAGTTCCCTATTTCTCTCTGTGTGTCCAGTTGGAAAGGAATGCTGTCTTTTCTTTTACAGGCCCGACAGAAAATCGGACAGGAACATTCTACATTCATAAAGTTCCCTGTATATTTTGCACCATAGGAGCTTCGTTCACTTGGGAAACTTCTAACTCTTTGTCCCATCGATTCCAAGAACTGCATTCCTTTGACTGAGGAGGGGATCCAAGACCCTCTAACGTCTTCCCCTCCTGTGGAGAAGGCTTTTTCTATTTCCTGTTCGAAAAAGGGAGGGATGTTTAGAAGGCGAGGGAAATGTTGCTTGACAGTGGGACCTGCTTCTGTGAGGGTCAAGGTTAATTCCACATTTGGAGCTCTTAAAAAGTCCAAAAAGTAGCATACTTCTGGAAACCTATCGAATTTGATGAAATGTTCTCTCGAAAATATTTTCAGATGAATTTAAATAACGAATAATATTCTAAAACGCGCATCCAGTCTCTTCCATTCGTTTCCCTATGCGTATACATCTGGTTGCTTGTTTTTCCAGAAGGTCGTTCAACTTGGGGTGCTGTTGTTTTTTTCCAACGGTGAAGTTTTGTCGGCCCCTTCCCCCAAGCAAAAAAATCTGTTGATAAAAAATAGTTTACTATCTTGTTTTTGCGAGCCGAAAACTCCTGACTGTCAGTTGGGGAGATTAGACCCCATATCGTAGTCAATTGACTGCTCTGTTTACCTAGTTCACCAAAGTGGTTAGGTTAAAGGTTTAATCGGGTAAATAAATAATCGGGTGTAAGTGCTAAGCACATTTTTTGGTTTAAGTGAAGTGACTTGCTTAAAAGACAGTAACTTAAAGTTCCGCATTGGGACAATATCAATGAAAAATAAAAGAAAGCTACGTCAAAGAGATCGTTCACAATTCATGAATTAATTAATGAGATTGCATTCTTTACTTAAATTTTGTAAAAAACTACCAAGAAATTAGTTACTGCGAAGCATTATTACAACAGATATCTCGGATTAAAATTTACAGTTTATTCGTGTTTCAAGTCTTATCTTTCTGTTTTCATTTGCGTTTTTTATGTATTAAGTTACATTGCATATGAAAATTTTTTTAAACCGTCCGTGTAGTCAATTCTGGTTACCCAGGATATATTTTTTTCAAGTTTTTTTCCCCCTTCATTTCATATTTCTGCTCTTTTTTCGAAAAATAATCTAATTTTTTGTTCAAATCGCTGTACTGTTACGATCTAAACTTACAAAAGGATATTACGGTAATATCTGGCGTATAATGCGCGCCAATATTTTCAAACTGCAATTTTTAGTTTTAAGATATATTCAGTAGCGCACACAGGAATTTTTCAAGTGGGGGGGGGGGTCAGGGTCAAAAGTTCATTATTCTCGAATCTTGCTCCAATACGCCACCCAACATATTCTTTTGATTTTGTTAATTTTCGGGAACAAAAAATAGTAAAAAATTAATTATTGAATGAATAATTAGCATTAATAAAAAAAATTAATTATTAAAAACCATTACTTAATTAAATTTTATCTATACTAATATATAAAAGAAAGAGTTTGTGTGTGTGTGTGTGTGTTTCAGCTATTCCGGCCAAATTAAGCAACCCAAAAGTATGAAACTTGGCATGTAGAAGCTATAGGTCGTTATGCTATTAACCTCGAAGAGGGTTTTTCAAAATTTGCTTTAGATTTTTTTTAAAATTCAATTTTTATGCGATTTTTCAGCTAAATGGAGATATGACGTCATCAGCCCTGTCAAGTCTTAACTTTGCGAAAATTAATAATTTGAGCAGTTTTGGAGGGGATTTTAGTACATTTTATTGTAAATATATTTATTTATGGTTGTATTTATTCATTTTTTTAACTCTTTGGGGAGGAATTACATTTGTTTTTCAAAAAAATCGTTGTCAAAAAATGTTTTTTCTAAATTTCATTTTTCCTATTGGCAACACTACTTTGATAACAGTAGATTTTCAATGTTTTAAAATGTGAATTATATTTGATTCACAACGTATTTTATCCTTTTCCGTACTTCAAAAAAAAGGGGGACAATATGTACTGATATTGCCCCCTTTATATAGGTTCAAGGCGATGTGATTTCGTTCTTCGCTTAACTTTTGGCCCCGAAAATTTTGTGACCGGATATCAACATCAGATGGATTGTTAGCCCGCCAACGTTAGTTGACAATACTAAAGTTTCGCCACCGTATTAAATTCATGTATCTGTGTATAATTTTTGCTTATAAACTTTTGTGATTTGTAATAATGCATGTTGATTGCGCAATGGAAAAAAACCCATCATTCAATGCCTAAGGTTATTAAAGCTACTATTTTTATTGTTGTGAACCGCCACTGGTTAAAATGTAATATAGGGGGGGGGGGCAATGGCGATGTCAATTTCTTTTGGCGACCAAAATCGATCGCCAAGCTACCTCACTTAACGATAAATATCCGGAAGCCAAAATGAATTCGTTATCTCACCATAATATCTGCATAAAAATCGCCAAATTCATAAAAAATAGTATGAATACTACTACTACTACCTATACTACCTGAATACCTATACTACTTTTTTTGAACCGTGGCCACCGTTAAATATATTTACTTACCATAAAATGTTCTATTTCATTTTGTGCTCCTGATTAATCTTAGCTGTACTATAAACCTGATTACATCTTTAAACCTTTTTGCTGTATCTGTAAAATGTTTGCTTCCCCTATGTTTATTAATTTTATGTTATTCTTAGAGTCAACAATGCAAAAACATATGTGCATATTTTGGTACTAAGCAGTTGTAAGGACCTTGGATTTGCACGGTTGCTTTTCCTTATTCTCGCTAACCTGAATGTTGGTGGTATTATCAATCTACGGTTGTACTTGAGCTACAATTCAAGTGATTTTGATATCACAACAACAGAAGGTAGTCGCGGCCCTAAAGTAAGTAAAGCTGCGAACTAAATCATCGCTTCAATATCAGTACACTTTAGCGGTATGTCTTGCCTACTTTTAGTGTCACCATAGCCAAATTGGTGACATGTGAATCACTCCTTGATATCAAACAACAAAGATTTTTTCGTGTTTTTTTTTAAAAGAAAGACCAGTTAGATTTTGGTGGAAAATAGCACGATTTGCGTGGTGCCAATTTTGACTGCGGTGATGTTAATACATAAGAATACAAATTTTTATTTATAAAGATTTTCTGACATATTCTTTTTTTTCTGAGCAGTTTATGGTAGTTTAATCAAAATCAGACTTTTGCTTATCTATTTAGGGCTGCTTTTCGGTTTGAACTAATGTTAAAATTTCTACTATATGGCTAGGTTACTTCATATATAATTACGTTTATTTTATTCATGTTTAAATTTTTTATATTTTCTGGCAAAATTAAGGCTTAATTTTCTTTTGTTTTTGATAACCTTTTAATTTTAATGCTATATTTTCTATTTTGGTGTCACACGCTTTTATATTTGTTTATTTTCTGAACTGTAATTTTCTTGCTCATTGTAGTTTTAATTAATTATTTGATACTGTGATCAAAAATTAGTTTTTAAGCCAAAAAATGATTTGTGAAACTTTTTGTAAACAGAAGTTTAGATAATGAGGTACTTATGTATTAGCATCACCGCATCAAAATTGGTGCCACGTGAATCACATTTTGAGACCCAAACACCAAAGATTCTAAATTTTTTTTATAAAAAACCAATTAATTCGCATGACTATTTGGTCGGAAAATAGCAGTTCCTATGACATTTCCTTTCGATGAGAACGAAAAAGGGTACATTTGCATTATTGCTACATATTAAGAACCCATATTAAGCAACTGGCTGCCAATTCAGAGTGTATGACATGTAGGAATTAAGGGTTGCCAACTTGGTGAGTTATTAATAGAGTTGGTGATTTTTGCAATAACACTTAAGTACCGAAAAAGGTTATTGCTTTTTTCCTTTATCGGCAAATTCCATGTTTCGTCGATGTAGCAAAATAGTATCAAAATCTAGCTTATAACAAAAATAAAAGGTACTGACGTATTATTGCAACAATTGCCAACTTAATTAATAACTTTCTAAATTGGCAACCCCGATTTCATGTGTTGTGTGCACTTAATTGGCAACCATATGCTTCATTTCGTGTAATGTCGCCAATAGGTTGCGATAATATGTAAGTACTATAGAAAATGACACTCCATTCAAACTAATTGGGATTATCAGAGTGTCAATATCGTGATTTAAGTTAGAATTTATGATACTTATAATATTAGTGTCATCACAGCCAAATTAGCTCCATGCTAATCGCTCATTGATATCAAAACAACTAAGATTCTTAGGTTGTAATACTCCCATGTTGTGAAATACTAATAAATGCAGCCTTTGATGGTTACAGGAACAAGATATTTTAATGTTCATGAAGTTCCACAACACAAGGAGACACACACACAAACAAAAATACATAATGTAGGAACTAGACATAAAAGGAGGGAAAGGCTTTCCCTGACTCCACGTGTATCCATGACTCGAGGACCATTCGGCGGCTCAAGAACTCTGGAAAAAAACGTTCTCCTTTCCCCCAAGAACAAGTAGCGTCACCTGGCTGTCGTTATTTGTCAAGGGAAGGCAGAGTTTAAATGTAACTGTTACATTCTCCCCCTACACCGCCAAAGACCGTCTCGGCGAGGTGGTGTACTATCAGACAATATGGCATTCTCTCCAGCAGTTCCTATAGGAATCAATGGTTGTTTGCGAGGCCTTCCTCTTCTCCTCAGAGGTACTACAGGAGAATGGGTCTGTGTGACATTCAGAAAAGGTGTTAAAGCTGATGCATGATAGACACCTAAAGGTTCGTCAGGTTTGTCACAACTAGCTACTACAAATGTGGTGGGGGATCTCTGGGATAGCACAATGTAAGGCCCGTCTCTCCTGGGCATCAGTTTGTCACTCCTGTTTTGACTCGCTTTGCTTAATGGGTGCAGTTATACCCATACTAGATCATTAACTTTATAGTCAGGACTTGGTCTACGTGATTTGTCAGCAGATGTTTTTTGACGATCTTGACTCATCTCAATATTTTCTTTAATTTGTGACATATATCCTTCAAAGCGTTTTAAATAGGGTGTAAATTCAGGTACAAAATTATCGTTATGTATGACAGATCGTAGATCAGTATTTACTTGGTCTAAAGTTCGTAATTCTCTGGCGAAGGTTAGGTATGCTGCCGTGTGATCTGTGGACTCACATTTTGCAGTATTCAATGCGAACCTAATAGCTGGTAGCTTTTCAATCCATAATGTATGGTTGTTACTTACCATCATTGCCAAGCGAGGTTTCAAGTCCCTATTTTTTCTTTCTACTGGATTTGCCTGTGGGTGATATACGGGAATGAGAGACTTTGATTGATATCCAAGACATAACATAACTGCTGCATTACCGCACTTACAAATTGAGTCCCATTGTCACATATTAGTCGACGGGGCACGCCGTACCTTAGGAAGACTTCATTTAGAAGTGTTATAGCACATTCTTTAGCAGTAGCTTGCTTTAATGGAAATAACTCTACCTATTTTGTGGTGTAATCTTCCACTATGAATATCCACTTCATTTCTTCTCTCGTTTCTGGTAAAGGACCAAAAAGATCAATAGCTATGCTCTCGAATCGTTGAGCTGGAACAGGGGTCTGCAGAAGACCAGCAGGTTTCTGGTTTGTGGCTTTATATCTAATGTGTGCACTCTGAACAGCTCTTCACATAATCGGCAATAAATTTCCTCATACCAGTCCAATAATATTTTGAAGAAATTCTAGAAAAGGTACCATCAGCTCCATAATGTCCAGCGGTGGGAGCATCGTGGTGCAATTTTAATATCTTCTCTCTCTCGTGAGTAGGGACAACTAATTGAGCTTCATCGACTTCAACATGAGGTGAGTACCGATATAGTACTCCCTGATTCATCACGTACCCTCTCCCAGTCCAATTGGCAAAGTCAACTCCCTTGTTGTGGTTTTCAAAGCAATTAATTATCTTTTCTGACTCAGGATCCTTCAATTGTTCTGTTCTTAGTTCATTAGCTGTTCTTGTCGGGAAATCAATAATTATAGTTTTTAATTCACAAATTTCTTCGTCCTTAGACGCTGGCCTAGAAAGCATATCTGCAATAACATTGCATCTTCCGGGAAAATAATCAATCTTCAGATTGTATTTGAAGTGCCCAACGGGCTAATCTTCCGGTTGGAGATGTTAAGCTCATCAGCCACTTTAATGGTTGGTGGTCGGATGCCACTGTTATTTCTGCACCTTCAATATACCCTCTAAATTTGTTAAGGGCCCAGACTACAGCCAAGGCTTCTCGTTTTGTTGTCGAGTAATTCTTCTCAGCAGAGCTTAAGAGTCTACTGGCATATTCTATTGGCTGTTCATTGGCGGGACTTTCTCTTTGTAGCAGAACGGCACCTAGGGCGTAACTACTTGCATCCGTCCGGATGATAAAAGGCTTTTTAGGATCAACTTGCTTCAGTATTGGCGGGGATATTAAACATTGCTTGAGGGTCTGGAATGCTTGTTGCTCAATTTCCTTCCATTTCCAAGCAGTACTTTTCTTTGTCAAGTTGCTAAGGGGTCTAGCAATATCTGAAAAATTCGGGATGAATTTTCTATACCATGAGCAGGTCTGTAAAAATGACTGTAGCTGCTTTAGATTTCTCGGAGAAGGAATGTTTTGTATCGCTGCAGTTTTATCTTGATCCACCTCTATTCCCTTAGGAGTTATCCATAATCCAAGGTATTTTACACGAGAGCAAACAAACTTACATTTTTCTCTGTTAGCACATAATTTAAATTTTTTAAGTCTGTCGAAGACCCTTCTTAAGTCCTCAATGTGTTGTTCAAACGTTTCAGACAACACAACGATATCGTCTAAATACACCAGAATATTTACATTTGGCAATCCATTACGAAATTGGTCCATAAGACACTGAAAAGTCGCTGGGGCATTGCGAAGTCCAAAGGGCATTCTTTTGTACCTAAATGTACCAAAAGAGCAAACGAATGCAGTCTTGTCCTGGTCCGCTGGATTAACCTCTACTTGATGATAACCGGATTTTAAGTCAAGGGTAGACATAAAAGCAGAATATTTTGCATCATGTAAAAGAGCATCCATAAGGGGCAGGGGATATTTGTCAGGTATAGTAATCGCATTTAATTTACGATAATCTATGCACAACCTAACAGATCCATTAGACTTGGGCACTAAAACCACTGGAGCTGCGTATGGGGACTCGCATTCTTCTATAATATTATTAGCCAAAAGTTTATCAATTTCTTTCCTTAAGAGTTCTTTTCTGTTTGGAGATAATCTATAAGGTGCAGTTGAAACTGGTGGGTGGTCACCTGTGTTTATAAAGTGTTTCACGAATGGAGTTGGTTCTCCCCCGGGTCTGAAAACATCTTTACTTTCATTAAGTAGCACCATCAAATAATTTCTTTCTTCTACATTCAGGGCCTGTCCTTCTTCTTCTCGTAAATGGAGATATTCAATCTCAGTTTCATCAACAGGTTTGATTTGTAATGGAACATCACTAAGAATTGAATTTGCGGGACAGGAACTACTATTTATTTTGGCAGTGCTGTCGTCTACAGGCAAAGGAACATCTTTTGAGAAAGGTATCTTGAAGCTTGGTTTGTTACCAAAATACCAAAAATTATTACGCATGTCCATTACGATTCCTGATGTCCTTAAAAAGTCAACACCTAGAAGGGTGCGGTTACCCTTTGCATTTGGCAAAAAAATTAAATCGGTTTGGAAAGTTCGTCCCCTATGGTGATTGGCACTTTAGCTTTTTTAACATGGGATGTGGATTGCTGACCATCAGCTAAATACATAGAAAGGTGAAACTCTGTGAATTTTTGTCCACGATTCTTTAAAAAGTTAAACATTAATTCTCCCCCAACTGACTGGCTGGCTCCTGTATCAGCACAAACTGTGCCTGTAGCTTCATAAACTTGAATGTCAAGTAGAGCTACTGGAGTGGTAAGACAAGTGCACATCTGTATGGCATTGACAGAGGCAGTCTCTTTTTTTTGTAAGCATTTTGGACATTTTGATTTAATACATCCAGGGTTGCCACAACCATAACAAGAAATAGGTGGGTGACAACCAGTGTTAATATTTCGTACTGGCATGTAGCTAGAGTTAACAGAAGTACTGTTGTGGTTACCGGAAACATTCTTTTCAACTTTGAATAAATTAGGCTTTCTAAACTCCGGATTGCCCGTGTTTCTAGGAAACCGAGGTTTATTTAACTCTGGTGGTTTGGGGAGTTTTGTTAGTTTTTTGAGAAGGAAGTTTAACATTTTCATACGAGTCCAGCTTTTCAGCTAACACGACTGGATCATTAAGTTTTTCCCAACTGTCAAGGAAATGATTTTATACTCGGGAGGACATTTTTTTTTAATTTGATCTGCAATGATGAGATCTTTCAACGAGTCAAAAGAGTTGACTTCTAATTCCTTTAGCCAACCTTCAAAGAAGGTTCTGAGCTCAAAAAAGAAATCTTTCCACGTGGAATGATCCTGTTTCTGATGTCTACTGAAGAGAACTCTAAAACGGTCAGCTGTCAGTTTGAACCTTTGTAATAAAATATTGCGAATGTGGGCATAATTTTTAAACATCTCTTCTGGTTCTCTAGCAATTAATCTGAGAATATCACTTGGAAGGACTCCAATTAAGTGTGATACCCAAAAATCCGCAGGTACATTTAAAAGCTTCATTTGTCTTTCAAACACTGTTAAGAACAATGACATGTCATCTTTATCAGGAATAAATGTGGGTAATACTGTTTTCAGGTCGAGCCTCATGGGGCTAGAATCCATTTGAGGGGCATTACCTAAGGACGGTAGAGGATTTTTTGCTTGTAATTTAAGCTTTTCAAGCTCAAATGCTCTCTGCTCAGCTACACACTTGTCTTCCCGTTCTATTTTCTTTATGGCTTCATCTTCAAGCGCTTTACGTTCATCAACAATGTTATCCAGCATTTCTTTCACAAACTGCTCATTATCCTTAAAGAATGAGCATGAAGTGATTTTCTCACGCAAATCGATGATTTTATCATCTGAAGTTACATCAACTCGTAGCTCAATTCCTAAATTATATAGGTCTTTCTTTTTTCCCTTTGAGAGGAAAGCCATATTTATCTCTTATATAAAACTAAATTCAGGTTTTTATGTATACTGAAAGTTGTAAATTAGTTATCCCAATAAGCAATGATTACGTATTAACTACTCATTAACAGCTAGCTTCCCTGTAGAAAAAACATAAATAAGAGAAACATTTCATAACATATAAAAGATCCCGTGAAAATCTAAATAAATTTCCACAAACTCAGCTGTGTATCAAAATATAAAGTTAATTATGAGACACAATAGCACATTGAAAAAACTGTCACTACATGTTATGCTATGCTAAAAGTATATACTTATTACATGAAAAACATTTAAAGGCTAAATATACCACACTGTGAATCTTAATTAGGAATATGAAATTCTCAAAGTACCTAATATATATACACTTTAAATAATGACAATTGTAAATCCCCCCTTATTTGATTGTGAAAATCCTTATAATGATCATTCATTTATATCCAAAATATACCATAATACCTTCAAACACTTAAAATATGCTTATTATTCTATCAGCAACAACAAAAATAATAAAATAAAAAAAATCAATAGAACTCAGTCATAAAGAACATTTTGCAAACAACCTTGAACTGTCTACTCCCTATTTTATTTATTTGCCTATTCAGCATATCACATTCTCTGGATGAATCATAGTTTAAACTAACACAAGCACAGAAAAAGGAAGTGGATACTCATATACTTTTCTTTTTAATATTTGAACTTTTTTTTTTTTAAAAATTATTCGACTTCGGATAATTATAACCAAGAATTTCATCGTTTACTCAATATAGCAATTGTTTGTAGCAAATTATTATATAGCAATTATTTTAAAACACATATATTTATGAATATTGTTAAACAAGTTGCTTCTGTTTGAAAGCAGAAATGATCTTTCACAGTTTAAATTTCAAGGTATTTTAAACAGCAGATTGAAATAAGAATAAACAAGAATATTAAATTATTTGAAACAAAATATATATATTAATATTTTAAGAAACATACACAATCACATTCTTCAATATTATTTACAAAAGATTTGTTGCATCTACTCACAGATTTAATTTTTCGTTTTCTTCAACCACACAATCTCTGAAAGAGATTTTTCTTTAAAAGAACAGATTATATATATATTTGTTGCAAGCACCATTCGCGCATTTAAATGACATAAGATGAATTCACATAAGATATTTTCACTTTTTACTCAACACACTATCGATGATTTTTTCCTCTGGCACACACATAACACTTTCACTTTTGGTTTTCCAATAAAATCATGCACTTTTACATTTAGTGTCAGGGCGACACATACATAACACTTTCACTTTGGGTTTTCCAATAAAATCGTGCACTTTCACATTTAGTGTCAGGGCGACACACACATAACACGTTATACACGTGGTTACTTGTCGAAGGAAAGCAAAATGCCGGTAAAAGAAAACACGTTGGGCAGCCATTGTAATACTCCCATGTTGTGAAATACTAATTAATGCAGCCTTTGATGGTTACAGGAACAAGATATTTTAATGTTCATGAAGTTCCACAACACAAGGAGACACACACACAAACAAAAATACATAATGTAGGAACTAGACATAAAAGGAGGGAAAGGCTTTCCCTGACTCCACGTGTATCCATGACTCGGGGACCATTCGGCGGCTCAAGAACTCTGGAAAAAAACGTTCTCCTTTCCCCCAAGAACAAGTAGCGCCACCTGGCTGTCGTTATTTGTCAAGGGAAGGCAGAGTTTAAATGTAACTGTTACAAGGTGTTTTTATATGAAAAAAAAAATCAGTCAGATTTTGGTGGGATATAGCGTGATTTGCTTAGTGCCGGTTTGGTTGTGGTGCTGCTAATACGTAAGAAAACGAATTTTTATTTACATATGAGATTTTCGGACATGTTTTCTTTTCGTTCTGATCTGTTTGTGGTTGTTAAGTCAAAATTAGACCTTTATTTTTATATTTAAGGTTGCTTTTTGGTTTGAATTAATGTCATAAAATTGGTGCCAAACAAATCACACCTTCATGTCAAAACAACGAAGATTCTAACATATTTTATATGTGAAAAACCAATCACACACACAGTCAGATTTTGGCAGAAAATGGTGTGATTCATAAAAAAAGATGCAGCTTGATACAATTTTCTGATATTTCTCTTGGGATTTTTATAAAATTCATTGCTAATGCGATTTTACTTCTCATGGCATCACGGTTTAATGATATGTTCCTCATTTAGTTTTGTGAAGATCATATAATTTATACAAATAATCCTGTCCATATATGATATATTTCAATGATCACTAATTATTTATCATTGTATTTTCTCATTTGTTCTTTGCGACTGAATAACAAATATTTTTAATCAAAATATTGCAAAAAATTCTTGTTTAAAAATTAATTTTTTATCAACAAGGTTTATAATTTCTCTCATTAGGTTCATACTTTTTTTTAAAAATCTGTTTTTGTGATGGTTTTTTTTAAAATTTTGGTTCTTACTAATTTAATTTTTTCACTATTATATTACATCTAAATTTTATATTAAATGTAATGTAGATGTTGGATAGTATTACTTGCATTCCTCATGTAATTTAATGCTGCAGTGGATTTAATTCAGTAGTGTATTACAATATAGGCCTATTTTAGGTGAGTTTTTAAATTTTAGTTTGTACTAATTTAATTTTTTTTCCATTTGAAGGCTTCCTAATATTTTATTTATGATAGTATTTTAGTGAAATGGTTTATCATAATTAATTTTTTCTTCTGATTTATATATTTTATGTTGTTTTACTCATAGTTCCCATAGCAGAAATATGCTACGGTTATTACTTTTTTGTTTTAATATTTATTTATATTTTCATTCTTTCACTCCTATTTACCTTTTTAGCATGTTAATTTTCTCTCTTACATTCAAATATGTTTTTATGGAATCATTATTTATTGTTAATCAAAATTTCAATGTGAACACTCATAAAAAAATTATTCTTAACTTTTGGATACACACATGTCATGGCTCAAATTCTCTTTAAAATATATCATGTTTGCAGAAAAAAGCTGAACTTTATTTTTTTTAAAATTTAACCCGTGCGAAGAACGGGTACCTCATGTACTATATACATAGGATTATAATCAAGCGAGAAAATAAATCAAGGGCTATGGGGTGGGCCGGACTTGAGTACCCTCCCCCTTGTGTACGCCATTGGGTATATTCATCGTATAGCGAGCACCTCTTTTTTTTTTATGAAGAAACCTAAAATGTATGTGAGCAATGCTCTTACTTTTTGAAGTCATTTATTAAAGGTATTAGCCTAAGCTTTTGAAAAATAGTATACTTCTAGAAAGAAAACAACTCTTTAAGTTCATAAGAGATGTCATTTCTTTCATAATAAACAATATTTCGATACATATAGTAATCTATTTTTTATGTTCATCTATTTTTTTTAAAGCTATAATTTTTATACCCGGCATATAAAGCACACCTGAAGTTTTTATCTTATTTTAACTGTTAAAATTTCGCGTTATACGCCGGATTTTATGGTAATCCTTTTCTCAACACCAGAATGTTCTAATATTTTTTAAAAAAAGTTTACAATATAAAGAAATTTTCCTCGAGTGGAGTAATCTTTACAGATTACCTTCGGTTAATTTTTAAGAAAGCATCTGTGGTCAGCCGGGGATTCTCATAAATCAGAGTAGCCGTTACCCTCCGGCATCGTTGTATGTTAGTATATTGTGTGTTTCTAAGCTATTGATATCTGAGTTCTGATATTAAGCTTTCGATTGTATTAAAAAACAATCTTATAGTCATTGCCTATTGATTTAAAAAGAACAGGATTTGAATTTCTTCATCGGAAATCTGTTTATTATTTAAGCCATTCCTCACCTTTATTCAGCAAGAGAAATATCCCTACCAAATTTCAAGTCTGTAGGTCTAATAGTTCAATAAATTATAGTTTAAAAAACTAAAAAACACCCTTTTATAGTTAATCGAACTAAGTTGAAACTTTATCTTTTATTCGCCAACTTTGGAATTAGTCGCCAAATCTAGAAATGGGATCTAAAATTAGTCGCCAGATGCGGGATGGGATCTGAAAATGGGAAATCGTTAATCCTGATCTGGACAACGGAACAAATTATTAAATTATGCTATTTTTATCGGTCCTGGACAAGTGAGCACAATTTTGAATTAATGTGACCTTTTAAAGTGACTAAAAATTATGTTCAAAGATTCTGTTACATACAAATAAAGCTTATAAAAGAGTGCTAATAAAGGGATTTTTTTTTAAATCTAAAAAACACGCCCGCAACCCCTCTCTTTGGGAATTAATTTCCTTATATCCTATCGTTCTTAGCCGACCTCTACTAATTAAAAGAAACATGCCCGCTAAATTTTAAGTTTTTAGGTCTAATATTTTCGGAGATCTCGGGAAAAATGAATGTGGGAGTCGCTTTTCTCAGACATATATATACCATATTTTTCTTACAAAACTTTTCTTTTTCGTTATAGAAATCAGAAATTAATTTTGACTTTTACATACGCGTTGAAAATTAATGTTTAGAAATATATTTCTGATCTAATCATTTATTTCCATTACTCATTAAAAGTTTAAAGGATTTCAAAAGAAAATTGGGAAGAGGAGGGAAAACCTTAATGATTAACGTATAAGAACATCAACATTGTTGATTGCGGTGAATCTGTGGGCATATGGGCTGCAAAGCAGCCCTCCATCCCACAACTGGATTTCTGTGCGTGGAAGTTGGCGAATGTGGGTTTTTTTGTCGTGGAGAAACTGGTTGGAGCACTTAGCCCTGTTGGGCTCTAATCTCCTATTGGATAATTTTTGATTCCTTTAAAACGTTCTACTATTGCCTAGTGTAATTAAAATACTTAAAATAACAAAATACTACCTTAAGAGTAATGGAAAAATAAGTCAAAATATGGATAGAGGAATAAAAATAAACAGAAAATAGCTCTTTTAAGAGCTCAAAAAACATTGAAAATACGGATCTTGAGATGGGCGGAGCTAACCTAGCCAATCCGGGTGAAGCAAAAACGGAAGATGTGGGTTTTTTCCGTCTGCCCGAGATACGTCTTGGTGGTTGGTTGTCAGGACTAGTCCGGTAGGCGTGCCTATGGTGATGGAAGTTCTCTTGAATGTCTTGCTGAGAAAGTTGCATGGGAGAGAGCTGAGAGGCTGCTCTCTAGTTGGATGCTGGGGGTAGGGGGGGGGGAATGACTCCGATTGGCTTCCCTGGGGTCTCAAAAAGTTAGAATCGGGAAGGTGGGAGGAGCTTGTCCAGTTTGCATTTTAAAGTTAGGAGTGAGATAAAAAGTTAAAAGTTAAACGAATTAAAGTTAAAAATAAAAATACTGAAATGAAATAAGTTAAGAATTTAGAAATTGTGCAATAAAATCTTTTATTGCGTGAAACTGAGATGCTATGGAGGACTGTAGGAATCTAGGAGAATTCTCCTAGGCATTTTAGTTTTTTCATGACCATCATAAGAATTTAAATTAATCATATTGCTATTATTGGTATACTGAAGAGAGTTAAAGGAATTGCTATTTTTTGGATATGCTGCTTGAAACTATTGACTTTAAGGGTCAAGGTATTCATTACGCATGTATCTGGTTGCTTCAGTTATCATGCGAATATAGTTATATTGTACAGTTTCTAAAATTTTAGTGGTAGTATTTGCAGCATATTCCCAAACTGGACAAGCGTAGGCTATGATGGGGTGCATAACGGCTGTATAGAAAAGCACTTTGTTTTCTATACATAAATGAGAGTTCCGGGAAATTAGGGGGGGGGAGTTTAAACATTGCTCTCAGGAACTTATCGCAAGCCTGTGTTATGTGTTGTTTCCAAGTTAAGTGAGAATCGAAAATAACGCCTAAGTATTTAGTTTCTTAAAAAAAGGGATCTGCTTGTTGTACATAAAAATTGGTGGGGGAATGGAGCGTTTATTAGTAAAGAAACTGCAGAGGATTTATCTACTTTAATACCTATTTTCCATTTGTTAAAAAAGATTACGAGGAGTTGAACATGCTTATTGATTGCGAATGAGATGGTTTTCAAATATTTGTAAGTAGTGAGGATAGCCGTGTCATTTGCGTACATGTTAATGTTAGTAAGGGAGTAATTCGGGATATCATTAATGTACAAATTGAACAGAATGGGGCATAGGAGAGAACCTTGAGGACACCCTGCAGATATATTATGAGGGTTAGAGAGAGTTTCATTGATTCTGATTTTAAAGGAGCGGTTAATAAGGTAAAAGAGAATAAGATGAATGAGAGGGGGAGAGAGATCATAGGTTAGTAGCTTAAAAGTGAGGCCGTAAATCTAAACACGGTCGAACGTTTTCTGTATATCCAGAAAAATGACTCCCGTGCTTTTCTTTTTCTGGAATCCTTCAGAGATATTTTCGGTTCATCGGAGGAGGGGGTGTAGAGTAGAGAGTTTGTTAGTAAATCCATATTGGTTAGGGTTAAGAAGGTTAGTATCATAGCTGTAGGTTTTAAGTCTGTTAAGGATGATAGACTCAGTTAATTTACTTAGCGTGGAGAGGAGAGAGATAGGTCTATAACTATCTGGTTGGTTAGCTTTTTTACCAGGTTTTTGAATGGGAAAAATAATAGCTTCTTTCCAGTTATTTTGAAAATGGTTAAGTTTAATATTTTGTTAATTAGAATGGTTAGGATTAGAATGAGTTTAATGGGAAAGTTTTTGAGCATTTTATTAGTAATTCCGTCTTTGCCGGGAGCCTTTTTGGAGTTAACGTGCTTAATGTAAACTAATTTCATCCGGCAAGGCCGCCTCGAGGTGCGAAGAGGGAGATGAGGAGAGAAAGCTATTTACAGTGGTGATGATTTCTTCATCATTATCATTAAAATCATTGTTAGTATGGTTATTCTCGATAAAATTATTTTTAATGGTATTAGCAAGTAGGTTAGCTTTTTGCAGATCAGTGACGGCCATCCCCGAAGAGCAGGTTAAGTGGAGGAATTTTATGACGTTTATTCTTGAGAAATCTTTCGCCTCCCAGAGGCTACCGTCTTGCGTGTTTATTGATTCTAATCTATTTTTCCAGGACTCATTGCTGTAATTTTTAAGTTCCTTTTTAAGTTTACTTTGAGCTCTATTGTAAAACGTCTTAAAAATTGGATTTAGAGTTTAATGATATTGCTTACGAAACCTATTTTTCTGCTTGATTAGATCGTTGATGTGCGTCAGGGTGAAGCTACGATGGATGTTTCCTATTGACTGGGAGGCGTGGCTGTGTGAGTCTAGGACCACCTCAGTGAACTCTGAAATTTTTATTTCTAGATCATCAGGGGTATTAATATTACTGTGGTAGAAATTAAGGAGAGAAAGGTTTTTATTAAAATTATTCTTAAAATTTTTCCAGTTGGTAGAGACTGCTCTTGGATTAGAAGGTCCAGTTTGAAGTTTAAAGTTAAAAGTTAGAAAGACAGGATTATGATCAGAGGACAGGTCGTGAACAGATTTAATAGTGAAGGGATAGAAGAAGTTTCTGATTTAAGCGAAATCAATGGTGTTAGCAGAGTTATGGCCAAATCTAGCAGGAGAATCGGGAAGAGCAATATTGAGATCTAAGATTTTAGCAAAGTTAAAGAGACGAATACCTCTACTAGAGTTGATCCTTCAGTGCCAGGCACTATGGGCAGCATTAAAGTCACCGAATATGATGCAGTTGCTACTGGTCTGTAAAAGGTTTATCAACATTGTAGCGTTGTCTCTTAGACAACGGATTGCTACCCCTTACTTCTTTTCCGCTCTGAGTTGAAAAGTCACTCCATATCGCCTTATCTTCAAAGCAAACTATAGTTGGGACAAGCCTTTCTACGGCTGTCCATTATTTCGTTTCCTCCAGCACGTGGTCCATCAACACATGTGTGAAAGGGACGGTCCGCTATTATGTAGTAGGAATGTCAAGAATTGTATTCTCAGTGTCGAAGTGACAGGTAAATTTATAGACCCTTCATACGGTTTCGATACATGGTGACAAGAGGGTCAAAATCCAGACAGTAAATGACGGTTCTATCTGAGCTCCTTCTACCAATAATCCTTTTAGGGAATTTCTGATCTTTACAAATTATTTTATTATAAAATTCCACTTCGAAGAAGAAAGCATGATTATGCTAATTAAGACTACTATATAGAGTCTAGGTATTCAGGTTAGGGAGAGATAGAAGACAGATAGGCTAGACTGCTAATGGAGCAGAGATTAATAAAATTGAATGTGAATTGCGGATATTTAATATTTGAATTACTTAAGGGGACGAATTGTCACTGAGATTAAATACATAAGAAGTCAAAGTGATCCCCTTGAGTAAGCGTGATTAGTATTACAGCTTTCTCATATACCCCTAACCTCGTTTACTTTTGGCATAGTGATTCATTGGGGGCATCTCTTAGATTGGATTGATTGAATTGGTGCGGTGATTAATAATGTGAAAAAATTAGATTACTTTATTGTACTAGGGCTAGTATTCCTTCCAATCCTCCTACATCTTTAGACTCAAAAGGTAGAGTATTACAAGGGTTTGGTCCCGGAAGAACCAATGGTGGTTGGGATCAAGACTGAGGGTGTCAGGTCCAGATTCGTGTTCCTTCCAATTAGAAATTGTAAGGGGCATGAGAGAGTCCCTCCCTCAAAAGTTTTCAAGAGAGGGAGGAGAAGAGAGATCGGTGAAGAGCGATAAATGCGAAAGGGTGCTAGGCAGCGGGAAAATCAGCGAGTTCGGCTATAGGACCGAATGCTACGAAGCAGCGGTGTAATGTCGTGACCCCGAAATTTACATAATTGCTGGATAGTGAAAGGGATCACTCGGCTTAGGTGAAATATTATTTTATTTACAAACTTCAGTAGAAATTGACACCTTTATTATGGTATCTATCAGTACGATATTTAACACATTTAGCTATCAACTGCTTGCACACACCTGTCTCGCGGATCTTCAACTAGATATCGTATTGTCCCCGATCCGCATAAAATGGAGTTCCTGGTAGGTCACTCGCAACCCTCGATGAGCTTCCTATTTTCCTCGGAAAGCCGATTACAATCTTTCTCTGCCCCGGAACCTTTCGATGTAGAAAATTCAAGTCCAGATCACTCCTCCTGTACCTGGTCTTGCCACTGACAGGCGGCCTTTTGCCTTTTTTTGCAGTCGCTTGTCTCGCATAATCTCCCGACCTTACCGTCTCTTTAAACCCCTGGGTGGACCTCTTCGCCACCCCCATTAATTTCTGATTGGCAGGAATTCAGGTTGGCGCCAGGCACACTCTGTATTGGTTTTAAAAACCATTGGCTCTTCAGGGACAAAGGTCTGTTTGGACTGAGATTCTCTATGTCGCTGCACCTCGTAAGCCATATGGAGGGTCTAAAAAACAACCTGTCTCTTCGACACTGAGAATACTCAAGAATAAACGTCATAAAATTACTCCACTTAACTGCTCTACAGGGATGGCCGTCACTGATCTGCAAAAAGCTAACCTACTTGCTAAAACCATTAAAAATAATTTTATCAAGAATAACCATACTAACGATGATTTTAATGATAATGATGAAGAAATCATCACCACCGTAAAAAGCTTTCTCTCCTCCCCTCTCTCTTCCCACCTCGAGCCGGCCTTGCCGGACGAAATTATTGTTTGCATTAAGCACGTTAACTCAAAAAAGGCTCCCGGCAAGGACGGAATTACTAATAAAATGCTCAAAAAATTTCCATTAAATTCATTCTAATCCTAACCATTCTAATTAACAAAATTCTAAAACTTAACCATTTTCCAAGTAACTGGAAAGAAGCTAATATTTTCCCCATTCAAAAGCCAGGTAAAAAAGCTAACCAACCAGATAGTTATAGACCCATCTCTCTCCTCTCCAGCTAAGTAATTAACTGAGTCTATCATCCTTAACAGACTTAAAACCTACATCTATGATACTAACCTTCTTAACCCTAACCAATATGGATTTACTAACAAACTCTCTACTCTACACCCCCTCCTCCGATTAACCGAAAATATCTCTGAAGGATTCCAGAAAAAGAAAAGCACGGGAGTCGTTTTTTCTGGATATACAGAAAGCGTTCGACCGTGTTTGGATTTACGGCCTCACTTTTAAGCTACTAACCTATGATCTCTCCCCCCCTCATTCATCTTATTCACTCTTACCTTATTAACCGCTCCTTTAAAATCAGAATCAACGAAACTCTCTCTAACCCTCATAATATATCTGCAGGGTGTCCTCAAGGTTCTCTCCTAGGCCCCATTCTGTTCAATTTGTACATTAATGATATCCCGAATTACTCCCTTACTAACTTTAACATGTACGCAGATGACACGGCTATCCTCACTACTTACAAAAATTTGAAAACCAACTCATTCGCAATCAATAAGCATCTTCAACTCCTCGAAATCTTCTATAACAAATGGAAAATAAGCATTCACGTAGATAAATCCTCTGCAGTTATCTTTACTAATAAACGCTCTTCCCCCACCAATTTTTATGTACAACAGGCAGATCCCTTTTTCTCAAGAAACTAAATACTTTGGCGTTATTTTCGATTCTCACTTAATTTGGAAACAACACATAACGCAGGCTCGCGACAAGTTCCGGAGAATAATGTTTAAACTCTTCCCCCTAATTTCCCGGAACCCTCATTTAAGTATAGAAAACAAAGTGCTTTTCTATACAGCCGTTATGCGCCCCATCATAGCCTACGCTGTCCAGTTTGGGATATGCTGCAAATACTAACATTAAAATTTTAGAAACTGTTCAAAATAACTATATTCGCATGATAACTAAAGCAACCAGATACATGCGTAATGAATATCTTAGAGACTCCCTTAAAATCAATAGTTTCAAGCAGCATATCCAAAAAATAGCAATTAATTTCTGTAACTCTCTTCAGCATACCAATAATATCAATATGATTAATTTGAAATTCTTATGATGCTCATGAAAAAACTAAAAGGCTTAGGAGAATTCTCCTAGATTTCTACAATCCTCCATGGCATCTCAGTTTCACGCAATAAAAGTTTTTATTGCACAATTTCTAAATTCTTAACTTATTTCATTTCAGTATTTTTATTTTTAACTTTAATTCGTTTAACTTTTAACTTTTTATCTCACTCCTAACTTTAAAATGCAAACTGGACAAGCTCCAACCACTTTCCCGATTCTAACTTTTTGAGACCCCAGGGCAGCCAATCGGAGTCATTTTCCTCACCCCCTTCCCAGCATTCAACTAGAGAGCAGCCTCTCAGCTCTCTCCAATGCAACTTTCTCAGCAAGAAACTCAAGAGAACTTCCATCACCATCGGCACGCTTACCGGACTAGTCCTGACAACCAACCGCCAAGACGTATCTCGCAGACGGAAAAAACCCACATACGCCAACTTCCACATAATAGAAATCCATATATGAGATGGAGGGCTGCGTTGCAGCCCATATGCCTTCAGATTCACCGCAATCAACACTGAGAATACACTCTTTGGCATTTCTTTCGTACAACAACCGACTCTTCTTTCCATCAAGTGTAACACGGCTATATGTGACAGGGAAAGAAAGAATAGACAGCCGTCGGAACAGGTGTGCCCCTTTCCTTGTTCACTATGAAAAAAATGCCCTTTGGTGAATCTGTTAGCCTTTGGATGCCGGAAAAGAAAAAAGAGGGTAACAATCAACAGTCCAAGAGTTGGCTCTACAATTGTTTTGCCTTAGCGTGTGAGAGAAGAATCTATAGTCCATTTTGAAGAAGAAGAAGAAAAAGAGAAAGAAAAAAATATCTGATGATTCTGTTCGCAATTAGGCATCAAAAATGAGGTAGCAAACGAGGTTCGTCTAGGAGCCGATACTACAGCGGTATCAACAATTAGAAATATCAGCGAAGCAGGGCCGATCCTAGCAGGTGTGCAACGCACACGATCGGCCAAAACAAGGAGCGGTTGCAGGGCGCATATAGTTTTATAAATGAAGCAATATTTTAAAATATTCTAAAGCTCAGTAGCGCAACAGCCCATGAGGGCCAAGGCCTACTGTGCCCATCGCAGAAAACGTGACCTTGGGCACTGGGGTGATGAGCAGATTTCTCGGTCAGATTGTCAATCTGATGCGAATAAAACATAATAAGTCGAATAAATACGTTAAATTTTAAATAGTTTTTGAAAAATCAAAACAAGTCCCAATTTCCCGATAATATAGCAAAGTTTTTGAAAAATAGAATGTTACACAGCACTGTCCATTGTCCATTAATGTCTACTCTTTACATACATCCTTTATTTGATAACAAAATTCGTGGCAGAGCCGGCAAAAACGCAAAATAGAAAAGGTTTTCTTGTTTATCAGCTACACACTTGCGGCACACTGTGGTTCGATATTTAACAAAGGCGTCTTAAAAAAGATTTTTGTGACAATTGCTTTACGAAAATATCTAATGTGTGGTTAATATTACCTATGACATAGGAGTGGTAAAATTCAATATGCATTTGTGGAAATTAAAAATTTTTTGGCCTTCTGTTTAATAATAGCCTTACAATTTAGAAAAGCAAAATAAAGGAAAAGTGATTTTTGTTGTCTATCTTCATTTTTATTAATATTTTAGTTTTTACTCTTATACTGGTGGATGAGTTAAAAACGTCAATGTTAAGTATTAGTAAAAATATGAAAATTCTCTAGGGGGCGGCACATCAGGTCTTTGGACGTGGGTGGCCGACACATTATCATCGGTCCTGCAGCGAAAGAACCTATAAGGTGGAAGAAGGAGGCGAAAGGTGTGAAGACCCTCGAGAAAGAGCCCAGTAGTCGAAGATACAAGTAGCGGACAGCTAGAAGTGTAAATTTTCGTACGGATAGATACAAAAATAAAAGTGTCAATTTATGTTGCAAGTTTGTAAATAAAAAGGGGATTTTACTTAAGCTGTACGATTCCTGTCGCTACCCGGAAATTTAGTAAACTTGGGATCAAGACATCACAACATTAAAAAAAAAGCTCAGATCATTACAAAAGTAAAACAATAAATAAACAATAATCTCGATTCCTTTAAACAGTATCACCTTACACTTTGGCATTAGACATTTATGACTCACACGGAAAATCAATACCACACACATTAGTCTGCTTTTATTAAAGACATAGCTGGAGTTTTCACTTGAGGATAAGAACTCAAACCCACGAAAAAAATCCGTATCTTAGCAACTAAACGCTTATGCTTTTCCTTACATCATAAGTATTGCTTCATATGGTTGACTAATCGGAAATATTAACATGTATTCATTTATATATTACTAATGTTAGATCCAAAAATAAGGCTCTTGTTTTTTAGAAAGGGAGAAATTGTTTTAAATTTAGAAAGGCGCTTAGGATCGAAATTAATGAATAACATATGTTTGGAAAATCGTCAAAATTTTGAAAATGTATTCCCCTTTTCTGAAAATGAAAAAAAAAAAAAATCAAAATTTTAAAAAGGACTTGAATTTGAGACATTTGTATTTTTAAAGATTTCATTTCGTGTAATTTATAAAAAAAATTTTAAGATATATCTCTTATTATTTTTATATATATACCTATCAGTGGGGCACATAAACGGGGGGGGGGGTCCCCGGGTCTGGAGCCCCCCACAGCCCTTGATTTTTTTTCAATTGATTATAATCCTATGTTTATAGTACATAAAATTTAATTATATTTTGAAAATTAATAATTAATTTTATTAATAAATGCTAATTTTTAATGCAATAAATTATTTTTTACTGTTTTTAGGTCCCGAAAATTGACAAAATCAAAAGAATATATTGGGCGGTGTATTGAGGTTTGATACGAGAATGGTGGACAGTCGATAGTGCTCCCCCCTTTCCTTGAAAAATTTCTGTGTACGCCACTGAACCTATATATATGTAACAACTTAACTCAATAATTTTAATGGAATATATATTTTTTTCTCTAAATCATTAATACGAATACCGTATTTCGAAATGCAAGACATTTCATTTCGAATTAAAGGGATTAAAACCTACATTTTGACAGATTTATTCGCAACTCCTTGTTAAAAATATTAGACCTTGAACTTTTGAAAAATTTATTCTGAACACCTAGAACAAAAAAGAACATATTAGACCAGTGCTTCTCAAACTTTCAATATTTACGACCCAATATTCAATCATGATTTTCATCGCGCCTCCCTCCATACAATAACAATGTATTGAATTCAATAATACCTTGACGCTAAAGCTGCAATACTACTTTAACCTCTTAAGTGCCACAGGCGTAAATAAACGTCTTGCTCAGCGAAAGCATTAGTTTCCACGGACGTATATATACGTCTTTCCGAAGTACTATCTTTTATGTGCACTGCTTTTTCTAAAGTTATTTCGTAGGCTTTAGAATACAATGAAAAGACTTTGACAGTCTTTGCGAAGGATTTACTTATTTCAGAAAATTTGCTTATTTATTCCTTTTCTCCCTCTCCCCCTCCAATACATCACATACGCACGTGTACATGGAAAACGGTGGCATTGAAGAGCGAATTGTGTAACTTTTTATCCGCAGTTAAAGGTTTAATAATAAACAGAAGATAATTAATAATATGACTAACCCATGGGGTCATTGGTAATTATTAAAATTGTTCTTAACTTAGTTTTATAAACTAATTATAAAATACACCATGCTGTACTGATAAATTTATAGGTGTATTATATCAGAGAGTGTAAATGTGTATTTTTTATTTTTACTATGCCAAAAAGTTTTAGTTTGTTTACTTCCCTGTAAATCAATAACTTTTAAAAAATAATCTTTTATTTCTGGGTTTTCAATATGCTCGCCCCCCCCCCTCATAGAGTTATTACGCTTACCTAGGGAGGCGCTCCCCACAGTTTGAGAAACGCTGTATTAGACGTTTACACGGTGTACCGTCGTCTCATTAGACGAACACTTCACGACAATACTTGCCAAGTTTGACGAACGGGGGTGATTGCGGTGAATCTGTGGGCATATGGGTGGCAAAGCAGCCCTCCATCCCATATCTGGATTTCTGTGATGTGGAAGCTGGCGAATGTGGGTTTTTTCCCCCTGCGAGATACGTCTTGGCGGTTGGTTGTCAGGACTAGTCCGGTAAGCGTGCCTATGGTGATGGAAGTTCTCTTGAGGAAAGTCGCCCCGATATCAGCCCTTAATGACCTTGACGGTACTGCTCTCAGCGATACACACAAAACTGATCTTATTGCAAATTCGCAAGAGAGCCAATTCCAAATTAATGATATACAGAACCCACACAAAGATGAAACGCGTACTTCGTCACTAACAATAATAACACCGACCCCCCCCTGCCATCGAAATTAAAATAAAAAAAAGGAAAAATCAAAAATCTCCTGCCAGAGAAGGAATAACAAATAAAATGCTTAAAAACCTACCTCTACTAACAATTTTTAAAATTACTAACATCATTGATAACATGCTTAAATTAAGATACTTTCCCACATCATGGAAAACGGCAGTTGTGATTCCGATTCTGAAAGCGGGGAAAAGTCAAACCGCCCCAGAGTCATACCGCCCCATCTCACTACTACCAGTACTCAGTAAGCTGGCTGAAAGAATTATTTTAGCCAGACTTAACGACTTCCTAGAAACCCAGAACATACTTATCCCGGAGCAGTACGGGTTCCGTCCTCGTCACTCCACAACTTACCAACTACTCCGAGTCGTTGAGTTCATTAAAGAGCTAATGACAGGAATCAGAACACGGCTGCCGTTTTCCTTGACATTCAGAAAGCCTTCGACCGAGTCTGGCACACCGGTCTACTCTTTAAATTAATCACTTATAACCCCCCCCCCCTTAATTCTTCCAATTAACTCATACATCTCTAATAGAACCTTCACAGTCAGGATTAACCATACTTACTCCCAGGAAAAGCCAATTAAAGCAGGGATAGCACAAGGGTCAATTCTTGGCCCTGTGCTATTTAACCTGTATGTAAACGATATAACTAAAAGTACTTACACTAGGCTCTGTATGTACGCAGATGACACAGCTATACTATCACGACACTACGACTCGAACACCCTAATCAATAATATAAATGAACACCTAGCTCACCTGGAGACTTGGTTCTCTGTTTGGAAAATCGCCCTGAATACGTCAAAAACTGAAGCAGTTTTCTTTTCCAATAAAAAACTACCTCCGGAAATTACCTTGCAAAACCAAAGAATTCCCTGGTCTCAGCACACCAAGTATCTTGGTGTCATTATTCCGACAACACGTAATACATGTTAAAAATAAATCTAAAGCAGCAGTACGCGTTAACACTACCCCCTAATTTGCAGAAAGTCTAAATTAAGTAGACGTAATAAAATGCTTATCTACACACTGATCCTGAAACCCCTCCTCACCCATGCCTCCCCCAGTCTGGGGTCATGCAGCAACGTCCAACATTAATCACATTGAAACAGCTCAAAATGCAATAATTAGACAAATATTTGATGCTCACTGGTATATCCGGAATAAAGATCTTAGAAAATCATGTAAAATCCCCAATATTAGACAGACAATTAAAAAAATTAGCAACTAAATTCTTTAATAATGTGGATAACCATGAAAACCCAACTCTTGGCAGTTGGTTGTCAGGACTAGTCCGGTAGGCGTGCCTATTTTGATTGACGCTGATCATCATTGGGAAACTGGAACGCGGAGCGTTCCTCCGTCCCA